>PVJS01003202.1:0-77423 GCA_004027185.1 Glis glis
TAGTAAAGTATTTCCCTGAGTTCTGTGAGCTGTTATAGCAAATTAATAACATGAGAAAGAGATCGTGGGAACCTGCAATTTTCAGCCAAGCTGGCCAGAAGTGGTGGGCAATCTGGGGATCCATTTCTTTCTTCTTCTTTTTTTTTTTTGCGGTACCGGGGATTGAACCCAGGGGCGTTCTACCTCCACGCTACACCCCTGGTCCTATCTTTTATACTTTATTTTGAAACCGGGTCTCACGAAGTTGTGGAGGGCCTCACTAAGTAGAGAGAGAGAGAGAGAGAGACAGGGAGAGAGAGAGAGAGAGATAACTGAGGCTGGCTGCGAACCCGGATCCTCCGGTCTCCGCCTCCCAAAGTACTGGGATTACAAGCGTGCGCCACCACGCCCGGTCTGGGGATCCATTTCTTGCGATTAGTGTCTTAAGTGGAGATGGGGAGGGCAATCTCATGGAGTGTGTTAACTCTGAGTAGCATCAGAATTGAATTAAATAGTAGGCCACCCCGTTGGTGTCCACAAAGAACTGGAGAATTTCTTAGTGTAAAAGCCCCATATATTTGGTGTCCAAAGTGTTATGAGTAGAGAAACCGTTTTTCTTTTCATTCATAGCTTGGAGTGTTAGTGGCATGGTGAACTCACCACTGAAGCTCTAGGTCTGACTGACATTGTGATAACTCAGGTCACAGCAGTTGTGATCAGCACCATGATCCTGAATTTTGCTGATTGCAAAATTAGGATCCTCAGACATGTAGCATGGGCATCACCTTGCTGCTTGTTTTAAATGTAGGATCTCGGGCCCCATCCCTGAGCCAGAATTCCCACCTGATTGACATGCGTTCTAAAGTCACAAAATCACATGAGTGGTTCCTAGACGTGACTTCATGTTTTATCATTTACTGGGGAGCCCCACACCACACCAGTTAAATTGGAATCTCCAGGACTGAAGCCTACATTAGTATTTGTATTTTTAAAGCTCCCTACTACATGTTCCTGTGTGCAGCTACCTTTGATGATCATATATCTGGAATTTAATTTGAAGCAGTGTAGTCAAGTCTGCTGCTGTACCTGTCTCACCTTGACTTGCCATGACTCAGGAAATGGAAAAGCATTGAAGCCGCACATGGAGGACATTAGTTTATGCACCTCTGGGAGGTGGAAGAGACCACAGAAGCAGGGAAGATGATAGAGACGATGAAAATATAATATCAGTCTCCTGAATGTGCAAAACAATTGGCCGATATTCCATTGGATTTCTCTTTGTTTGTTCTCAGATGTTGTCTCCCTATTTTTCCCCAATTAAATTGAACACTTAGCTGGGTGTGGTGACGCACGCTTGTGATCCCAGTACTTGGGAAGCTGAGACAGCAGGATCGCAGGTTCAAGGACAGTCTCAGCAAGACACTGTTTCAAAATAAAAATAAAAAATAGTGCTGGGGGCATAGCTCAGAGGTAGAATGCCTCTGAGTTCAATCCCCAGTACCAAAAAAAAAAAAAAATTGAGCACTTACTCCCATATCCTCATGTCCCAGATGTTCCCAATATATAAATTTATCATAGCACCTACTACCGTGGCAAGCTTTATCTCACTTGTTTTTGGATTTTCACCCACTCCATGGATCATAGGCTCTTAGCTGTTTGTGGCATCAGCACATCGAACTTAACAGATACAAGTGTGTGTTGAATGGTTGTGTAGAAGCGATTAGGAAATCATTGCTTTGGAGACACTATAGGATTAGGCTAAAGTTATGGTGGAAAAGGTATATATATATATGTTTGTGTGTTAGCTTTCTGTCACTGTGACAAAATATCTGAGAAAATTGACTTGAAGAAAGATTGATCTTGGCTTGTGGTTTCATTCCACAGTCCGCTGGCTCCATTGCTATAGGCCTGTGGGGAGGCAGAACATCATGGCGGAGAGGGCGTGGTGGAGGACAGCTCTTCCCCTCATGGTGGCTAGACGGCAGAGAGAGGGAGGTGCCCAGCACACCTCCAGGGACTATTCCCTTTAACAGGGTCCCCTGTCCTACAGTTTTGACCACATCCCAGTAGTCCATTCAGCTATGAATCCATTAGTGGATTAGTCATTGATGAAGTTAGAGCCCTCATGACCCAATTACTTCCCTAAAGCCCCACATCTACTGTTTATGCACTGGGGACCAAACCTGTAACACTTGAGTGTTGGGGGGTACTTTTCAACTTTCCAGATCCAATCCATAAGGATCCATATAGAAATAAAATAAATACTAACTGTTGAATCTAGGTTGAAAGAAATATCGTTGTTTAGTTTACTATTCCTTCATTTATTCTCTAGCATTGAATATTTACAATTTTAAAAATTGTGAAATAATTTTTAAATAATCCTTGAATTATTTCTTTAAATGGGGATCTATGTCCTAAAATAAGTATTAGAACAATGAAATTCACATTTTTATTATTTTTACGAATTCTGTAAATTTTCCTTTTCTTACTTGGACTTTCAGAAGAGATGTAGGAATGATTTTATCCTGACCCAAACTATTTGAAACCCAAGGAATTAATGTAAAAGTTATTGATTAAAAGCTCTTTTATTGTAAGGAAAGTGTTGTTGGCTTGGTAGAATTATTCGAATTTCCTGTTTACGTTTACTTATGTATCTAAATCTGAGCTTCTGCATTAATCTCACTTGGAAAGAAAAAGCTCCATATAATTTTGAAAATTCATTTTGTTTTCCTTAAATTTTCATTTGGTTACTTATAATGCCCAAGTCTAAAATGGCCATTTAGATTATAATTGATGGTATCAATGTATCTTTCTGTCCTATGAAGCCTATTCATCACCAGACTGATAAAAGTTTATGTAAAATACCTCCTCTTTAATCCACAAAATCCTAAAATCAAGGTGTCTTTGCTCATGTTTTGTTCTTTGTAAATAGCTAGGATATTTGCATGTAGAATATTTGTATTTATCTTTGGAATCTTTTCTAGGGACTTTTCTAATCCTATTACACTAGAGGAATTTGTGTGTGTGTGTGTGTGTGTGTGTGTGTGTGTGTGTGTGTGTGTGTGTTATTCTATTTCTGTCCAATAGGAAATGAGATCCCCCCCCAAATAAAAAGTGACTAAGCAATGTATTTGAACTCTCAATTTAGTTTATTGGGAAAGGCTACTCATAAGTGTTCTATAGATTAGAATGCTGGAGTCCCTTATAAGACACCCTTCGGAGATAGAAAAGAGAATGTGAGCAGCAGAGATTTCGCTGTAGAAGTGTGTGGCCAATGTACAGCACAGTGTTCTCTCTATATCCAAGGGGATTGGTTTCAGGATCCTGTGCACATTCCAAACTCGATGGATGCTCAGTCCTTTATATGAAATGACTTAGTATTTGCACCTAGCCCACGCATACCCTCCTGTAGACTTTTGATCATCTCTGGATTATTTATAATTCCTGATAGAATGTAAAGGCAGTGTAAATGGTTGTCATGCTGCACTTTTCAGGGAATTATGATAACTCCCAAGTTTGCACATGTTCAGTGCAGACATTTTTTTGGGGAGAGGAGAATACTTTTAATCTGCAGTTGATTAAATTTGTGGATGTGGTACTTGTGGATACAGGGAAGGGGCAGAAGATGGGATTTTACCCATATTTCCTGGTTTCTCCAACTGGTTGTCAACCAATGAAGCTATATTAACTCTCAAAAAGCACTTAAAAATCTAATGAGGCTACATTCAGGTAGCTTATTTTAAGAATTGTTGACAAGAATTTTAATAGTTTGGTTCTCCCTTACTGTCAAGATAAGCTTTTCTTTGTTTTGATATAATTTTCTCTTTGTACATTTTTCCTTACATATTTTCTCTTTAGTGGAAAACAGCCAGTTGCCTTCTTCTTCAACTAACTTCCATTAACTGTGAAAGATTTCATGCCTTCAGTATTTGCTGAGCACTTGCTGCGTGCCAGGTGTTGTTCTTGATGCTTTTAGGACACAAGAGAGAGACAACAGAGATTCCTGCCTCCATGATCCACACACACTGATGAGGGGGACAATGCATGACGTATCAAAATCATGATAAAAATAAATGATCTGGCATGGTAGAAGGGGATAAATGCTACAGGAGAAAAAGAGAAGCTATACAAAGGGAAGTTGTGTGTGTGTATGTGTATGTGTATGTGTGTGTGTGTGTGTGTGTGTGTGTGTTGACAAGTCCTTGCAGAGATGGATGGTCAGGGTGGGTCTCTTTGACATAGTGACACTTGAGCAAAATCCCGGAGGTAAGAGATAAGGCTGTTTGGCATATTTCAGGAACATCCCTAAGGGTGGCTGGAGTGTGAGGAGAAAGGAAGAGACTAATACACAGTGAGTTATCTCTTATTCTGACTAAAAAGTGAAAGTCTTGCATAGCTTAAAAGGCCAACTGGAGTTACTGGTTTGAGGCTGGCCTGTTGGGAGGAGGACCTCGAAAGAGAAGCAAAGAAGACCAATTAGGAGTTCATTATTCTGGGGGGTGATGATTGTGGTTTGAACCAGGGTACCAACAATGGAGATGGTGAGGTTATGGGATTATAGAAGTGTTCTGAAGGGAGAGCCCATGGGATTTTTAGATGGGGATGACGTGGGGTGTAAGAACAAGAGAGTCCGGAATAAGTCTAGGTTATTAAAATGCTCCTTTGTCTTTTGTACTGTGAGCCTGAGTCACCCCAAAGGTTCTTCTTATGCTTGTAGGAAATGCTTTCACATATTAATACTTCCTATGGCTGTTTTCTGAAAATCTTCTATTTTTGCACATTCTATTAAAATGTTAATAATAAGTGTGGGAAAACAATTCCCATTTAGATCTTACACGAGGGTAATCAAGAAAAACTTGTTTCAATTTATGAAAATTTGGACAGAGATAAACACTCTTTCCTCTAACACGTAACTGAAGAAAGGAAATGGGGTAGATTTGGCTGAGAACTTCAGTTTTTGTGGAAATAACTTAGTTTCATTGAACACCATCAAAAACTATCTTAGGTAGTTTTTTAAATAATCTTTATCATACCTTGGCCAAGACCTTCCTCAGTGAGGAAACCCAGACCTCATCACTATATTGTCACTCATGGTGTGATTAATTATATTAAATTCATAATTCTCCTGGGTTGTTCCCTGTCTTGGAGAAGGCTTTCATGTATTCAGTCTCACCTACGAGAGATTATAGGAGATTTCCATAATACACGTGACATATTGTGACTCTAATATTTTAATATTATTATATTTAATATTTTAATAGTTCTAATATTTTAGTATTTGTCATCCAAAATACTGTCAGTTCACTGTAACACTTGCTTTACAAACATGACTTTATTCCAATGTGAATGGTAAATTAGGGAATATTTTGAGTAAACCATGAATTTTGAGTTGGCTTATGCACATTTCCTCTGCAGACCAAACTGTAGATATACACAACTCCCCCAACATGTGCCACACACACATTTCAAACATCTGCCAACTAGTATTATCCCCAAAGGTTGATTTTTTCCTATTATTTTGAATCTGTGAAGTTTTCTACACTAAAGGATGAAAAGAGTTATTTCAATATCCCAGGTAAATTTGTTTTGGTTCATATTGCCAACTGGTACTTACAAAAAGAAAACATGGTCTATATTTGTAGACCTTAAATGAAAACCACCAAATTCTACAGAGGTAGCTTCTTTATGTGCCAGCAGTGGTCGGTTCTAAATATTGCTATTATTTCCAAAGCCTTCCATTTTTGGAAAAAGTCATGAGTGTAGATCAGAAAGTCACCAAAGAATTGCCAGGAGTGATACAGATGTTAATTGAAGAAGGCTGCATATCGGATCAAATCTTCAATTTTTATAAAAACATTTATCTATTCTATACATGCATACCTTGAAGGACTTACTTCACAAAGATGGGGAGATATTCTCCAGGATTTTTTTTTTTTTTTGGTACTGGAGATTGAACCCAGAAGCATTCTACCTCCAAGATACACCTCTCAGCTCTTTTAATTTTTTAACTTTGAAACAGAAACAGAGTCTCACTATGTTGCTGAGGGTCTTGTTAAGTTGCTGAGACTGGGCTCAAACCTGTGATCCTCCTGTCTCAGCCTCCAAAGTACTAGGATTATAGGTGTGTACCACCACACCCGGCTTCCTCCAGAATTTAAGGCTGCTAAAGATTGTTTACCTGTGATGTTCAGGCTAACTCTGGAACTGAAGATGTTGAGGTATACCTATGCACACCTGCCATCACAGCTTTCTGTTTAATTTTGTATAACCCTCTTCCAACATTTCACAATAACTCCCTAGCTGCAACCTATCCCTGCCCACATCTAGAGTAAACTTCTAATTTTTTTCGAGATTAAATACTATCTTTATTGAGTATTCATGAATTTCTTAACCATTTAACATATATGAAACTATGCTATTGTTTTTATTAGGTTTTATCTTTTTAAAATACTCTTTATGAAGCTTTTGAGTTTTGTGCTCTAACCTCATTTCTTTCCCATAAGCCTTGTGGTTTTGCTGCACCATTTTGTATAGGAATATATAAATGTCATTATAGCAGAGCTAACAGCATGGTCCAAAAACATTTTCCCCTTACAAACATGATGATTATATTAACAGTTAAGCATGAATTCCTCAAATTGTTTGGTTTCCATGGTAGAGTAGACTCTGTCTTCTGGATCTGTTGTAGAATTATCGGATGATGTGGGGTTTTTATAAATGACTTAGCTAAAACATGCCATTTAATGAGGGAACAAGTCTCAGAGAGCTTAGAAGACTTGCCTTACATCAAACAGCAGTCGGTGTCACCTCCAGGAGCAGAGTCTAGGTTCTTGATTCTTAGTCTAGTACTCTTTCTTATTCAGGTTGGTTTAAAACAGCGGTTCTCACAGGCTAGTCCTTGAATCAGCAGCATCAGCATCACCTGCAATCTTATTATCAAACACAGATTCCATGGAGCAGCTCAGTGGCTCCCCTGGATACACTCTGAGGTAGGAGAACTACCAACTTAGAATAGGAACCACAATATCTCTGTGACCCAGGAGACACAACAATGATAGAAAATGGGTCTACAATATTAGCACAGTTTGAGAAGGTGCATTATTCCTGTTATTTTCATGGAGTCAAAAGGGGGACATTTGAAAATTACACAGGTAATCCTAAAATCATGATTTTCTCCATCAATATAAGTATATATAGAACAAAACAAAAATTAAGGTGAGTTTTAGAAGATAACCATCGTTTAGACAGCAAAGGATAGGAAATGTGAACATCTTTTTTTATGAACACGCATGTTAACAGCAAGCTACAAAGACACATATATATGTGAAAATCTATGAATGTGAAAATTTATTTGTGTATGTGTGTCTGTTCGTGGTTACAGTGTTGAGAATGACCAAAATAGCAGCCAAAGAAATAGTTTAGTTGCATTGAATATTTTATAGTTTGCTGAGAACTAGAAAGAAAAAAATAGAAGTCAAATAGCTATGAATTATCTTTCCTGGTTTCCCAACTGACCACCGGAGTACAAAGTTATGTGAGTCAGGAAGATAGGAATATGTCCTTAAATTCTTTGCAACCCGTGGGATTTTCAGTGATTATTTTAGTTTATGTATATGAGTGCTTTGGGACAGTTGGCAACTTTTACTGGGGGACTTAAAAATATACATCCTAGTCAAATCTCGCTTAGGAATCAATGAAAGAGGCTTTAGACCTTCCTTGGTCAGATGGAATTTTCCAGAAGTGATAGGAGACTCAGCTGGGAACACAGTGTGTGTGTAACATGTGCGTGCCTTGGAAAGCCAGACCCACAGCTTAGGAAGTGGTCTCTGGTGCTGCCTTCAGCTTCCTCATCTGTACAATGGGGGTAACACAGCTTCCCTCACGTGAAGATTACATGAAAATATAATCACATATATTTCCTATTAGGGAAGGTATAGTTCCTAAGCAATTACCAAAATATTAACATATATCTTTCTAATGAGTATGATTTATTTTTCCTGCTTCAGTCTAATTTTTTGAGGGCTATATTGCTTTGGTCAATTTCTAGTCTTTCTTTTGGATTACTTGTATCTCACTGGTAGGCTTTTCCATTTGATATTGCAGTTATTTATATACAAGTCATCATTTCCCTCCTAGCCTGTAATTTCCTTAGGGACAGAGATTATTGTCACTGAACTTAAAACAGTACCTTTCATAAAGTAGGTGCTCAATAAACATATGTTGATTGCTTGAAAGAAAAGACAAGTAAATGTGGCCTTGGAAATAAGTAGACTATCCCAGCAATGAACTTGCTGATGAAGAGCATTCATTCTACTTAGATGAAAAGTTCAGGTAGTGGGCACACTGAATAAGTAATAATGTTTGGGTGGTTTTTTTTTTTGTTACAAAAATATCCCTTCGTGATATCAGTTTCCCTTCACTTGTGAGTCAACCAACATTTTGTTCCCAGGTACCTGACAAAGAAAAGTAAACTCTCACTGATGTGTGTATCGATATGTGTAACCAGCGCCAAGTAAAATGAAGGGGAGAAATGTGACCATATAAACAAATAGCCCCTGTTGTTTCTCGTGAACCCACATGTGACACTAATCCAGCAATACATGCCAGGGGCAGTTGAAATATGCTTTGAATTACTGGCAGCGATGCTTCTGGGACGGCTCATATGGAATGATTTATATCCCAATGTTTTCAATCAGATTCTAGGGATCGATTAATCACACTATCAATAACAAAGAAACAGGTGTGTTTTCGAAAGCCATGTGCTTGCCAAAGGCAATCTGTTTTCCCCGATTGGTACCACCTTGGAAATGCAGTTTGGGATTTTTTCTTCTATCTGGTGCTAGGGAAATTGTAACTTAAATTCTTGGTTGGAGGAAAGAGGTATGGGCTTCTCTATTCACAGACCCTAAGACTACACTTCAATCACAGCCCAGGTCCTTAATACAATGCTTTTTAGGTTCTGTTGGTCAAACTTGTTTTAATGGTGAAGTAGCAGGCTGAGTGGTAGAAGGAGAAGCTAGGCTATCCTGAGCAGGCACATAGAGGACCTCTGCTGCCCTGGGAAAAGTGTATGTTATTGTTCCATTAGATTTGCTCGTGAATAGGATAGCTATTTATTAAGATCTTTCTAGGAGTTTTGGTTCAAGGTATATATTTTTCTCATCTCCCACTTAAGCTTTCACTGAAAGGCTAGTAAAGAATTAGTAAAAGTTGGGCATGGTGGTGCATGCCTATAATCCCAGTCCGTGGGAGGCTGAGACAGGAGGATCATAGGTTCAAGGACAGCCTCAACCATTTAGAAAGGCCCTCAGCAACCTAGCGAGAACCTGTTTCAATACGAAACATAAAATAGGGCTGGGGTTGTAGCGTGGAGGTAGTTTAATTCTCATTACCAAAAAAAAAAAAAAAAAAGAAGAAGAAGAAGAAGAAAGAAAGAAAGAAAGAAAAAGAATTAGCCAAAGCAGGTAGGATGGCAGGAAATTTAGTGCAGATGACAAATTTCTGAAAAACGAAACCTAGTTGAACAAGCAGTTGGTGATGAAGCAGAGGAGGAAGAGTGACAGCCAGAGGAGGTGGCTGGGGAGGGGGAGCCAGTGTTCCCAGCAGGACCCCAGAGAGCTGGCCGGGGGAGCAGAGTGGAACTGCAAATACAGGGTGTCAGTGAGACTTAACGGCAAAACCAGAGTTCTCCCACACTGCCTCCACCAGATACACATCGTTTACTCCTTCATGTAAAGTGAGACTGGGGTCTTCAGGCACAGATAGTTTTAAACTCATTGATTTCTAAGTTTGCATCTTCCATGTGTGCTACCCTCCTCCTCTTCCTCCTCCTCCTTCTCCTCCTCCTCCTCTCCTTCTTTTCCTCCTCCTTATCTATCATCCGTCTATCATCTATCTATCTATCATCTATCAATCATCTATCTATCTAGCTATCATCTATCTATCTATCTATCTATCTATCTATCATCTATCTATCTATCATCTAGCTATCAATCTGTCTATCATCTATCTATCTATCTATCATCTATCTATCATCTAGTTATCAATCTGTCTATCATCTATTTATCTATCTATCTATCTATCTATCTACCTATCTATCTATCATCTATCTATCTATCATTTATTTTTGGTACTGGAGGCTGAACCCAGGGGCATTCTATCTCTGAGCTACACTTCCAACACTATTTTTGTATTTTTTTAAAAAATTTGAAACAGGGACTTTCTAAGTTGCTGAGGTTTCTGCTAAGTTGCTGAGGCTGGCCTAGAACCTACGATCCTCCCATTTCAGCCTCCCAAGTACTAGGATTACAGGTATGTTCAATCATGCCCGGCCAGGTGTACCCTTCTTCTAAAGCTGACCCTAGCACACATTGGTTGTCCTTTTCCACATCTCATTTTATAATCACTGCTTGAAATACAGGTGCATCCTTCTTCCACTCCTAACATTACTCTAGTGAATGGTCCTGATGCTAAATAAACTTCAGTGACAGCAACCCCAAGAGACCAACTCATAGATCATTAAAGATAAGTTTTGATGATGCTTTGAATTGTAAGAAAACTCCTTCCAGTCCCATAGAAAAGTAGTAATAGAGCTGGGTTTAGTGGCAGATGCCTGCAATCCCAATACTTGGGAGGCTGAGATAGGAGGATCTCAGGTTCAAGGCTAGCCTCAGCAATTTACCGAGGCCCTCAGTAACTTAGTGAGATCCTGTTTCAAAATAAAAAATAAATAGGGCTGAGATGTAGCTCAGAGGTAGAATGCCCCAGTACCCCCTAAACACACACAAATAGCAATAGAACTGATGCTGAAATAGTCACTAATATTTCTCTATGGGCAAATGAACTGATATAACTAAAAAATCCCACCCAAGGCTGCTAGTTTTCTAGAATTGTCACAAGAAAGTCCTACAAGCTGGTGCTTTTACAAGCTGGAGATAGGAGTTCTAAAATCAAGGTGTGAGCAGCGCTGGCTCCTTCTGAGGCTTCAAGGGACACTGTTCCAGGCCTTGCCCTGGCTTCCAGCGTCTGCTGGCAATCCTTGGATTCTTTGGCTTGTAGAAACATCACCTTGACCTCTTCCTTCATGTTCACATGGTGTTTTTTCCCCATGTGTGTGTCTGTATCTCTGTCTGGATGTCTACTTTTTATAAGGAAACAATCATATTGAATGGATCCATCTTAATAAACTCATCTTCACTTGATCATCCATAGATACTATATTTCCCCCCAAGTAACGTCACAGGTACTGGGGCTAGAACTTCCATATCTTTTGGGGAGACACAATTTAACCCATAATACGTGGCAAGATTAATAAAATAAGAAATATGAGGAACATAAGGAATTATGATTTAAATGTGTAAGCTAAGCCAGGCGTGGTGGCACACACCTGTAGCCCCCGTACATGGGAGGTTGAGACAGGAGTATCGCAGGTTTGAAGCCAGCTTTAGCAACTTAGCGAGGCTCTCAGCAACTTAGCACGATCCTGCTTCTAAATGAAAAATAAAATAGGGCTGGGGTGTAGCTCAGAGGTAGAATGCCCCTAGGTTCAACCCCCCAGCACCACACACACAAAATGTGTAAGCTAAATATTTAAATTTAATAATATTTAAATATTACTCTTTATTATTTCAATATAATACAATATATAAACACGACAATTATAACATATATCTTATAGCTTTAATTATACCTACTATAGTTATGGAGTTAACCATCATCACATCAAACAAAAATTGAAATAGATTAAAAAATATTCGCCTCCCAGGCAATTTTCCCACAGAAATTAAAATCCTCCGGATCCCTGCGTCTAGATGACCTTGTGTTTATTTCCTCCCCTGTTTTTTACAAGGGAGGAAAGTAAAGCTCAAATGTCCACTGATCTCTTCAGAGCCAAACTACTCCAATGTAGCATCTTGCTTTGCTGCATTGATTCCAAAAAGTCCAGGGTCCTTTTTTTTTTTTTTTTGTACTGAGGATTGAACCCAGGGCTCAGGGGCATCCTACCTCTGAGCTACACCCCCAGCCCTTTTTGTAAATTTATTGTTTATTTTGAAACAGGGTCTCAGTAAATTGCTGAGACTGGCCTCAAACCTATAATCCTCCTCCTGTCTCAGCCCCCAAGTACTGGGATTGCAGGAGTATGCCACTATGCCCAGCTGAGACCTGGCTGAGTCTTTATTGGTGGGGGCTGGGTCGTGGGGGGCAGGGAGAAGGGCTGTGGAGGCACACTAGTGGAGGAGGCTCTTATCCTGAGCATGGGCATGTGCTGTGCTTAGTAAAAGGGGGCCCTGCAGCCACAGAGCAGGGCACAGCACTTGGGAGGAGGCACACTGCCCTGAGGGATAGCTAAGGGTAGAGGAGGCCCAAGACCATACTCCCAGCACCTCCGCAGCCTGCCTGAGTCCATCTGTATGTCCTTCTAAGTCTTTGTGCTCCAACTTCAGGCCAAGTTGCTTTGTGCCTTTTGGGCACAGTGGGGGGGGGGGAGAAACTTGAATGGCTCCACACAGTTCAGCCAGGTGAGTCTCACCTGGGAGAGGACTCAGTTTCCCAGCTGGAGCCCTTGTTGCCAGTGGATCTTGAGGCACCAAAGTAAGAGGGCAGATATTGATTGAAGAGGCCGTTTCACAGGACTGCTAAAAAGCAGGTGGTTGATGGGAATCCAGCAATGTCCTTACCCGCACAGGAAACAAGATAAGGGTCACACAGGCAGCTGAGGGGGAAGCAGAGGGCCGGAGAGCCTTCCTGCTCACACCATGTGAAGACAACTAAAACCCCAGCTGCATCTAAGCTGTGTGAACAACCAGCAACAGGAAGGTCAGCTGGCTTCCCAAAATAAATAACTAAATAATATTTGCCTCTGTGAGTTATGAATTGGGGTATGTTTTCTCTCCTATGTGGAAGCTAGAGAGAAATTAGGAAACTAAAGGGACTTCAGATAAACAAGGAGAGATACCAGTAGACTAGAAGAAGGGGATTTGGGGAAAGATATGGGGAGGAGAAAAGAGAGACTTGATGAAGGAAGCTGTTCAAATAATTCTATGTACATATATGATATCAATCTCAGTAATATGTACAGGCAGGGGGAGGGAACAGGTGGAATCCGGAGGAAAACACACCAAGTGCTGTGTGCATGTATGCTTCTATCATTCTGAAACTCATTAGGATGTATAATTACAACGCACCAATAAAAGTATGTAAAAAAGCCAGGTGGCAAACTTGTATTAGCTCTTTTATAATTTTATTTTATGCCACATATTTATTTCGTTGCTAAGAATTAGGAAAAATCGTTTACTCTTTTCTGAGCAATCAATTTAAATACAATAGATTTTCCTTTAAAATAATGGTATAATTAATATACAGTAAAATGTCATCTTTCTAGAGTACAGTTTTCTGAGCTTTGACAAATGCACAGGTTTGTGTAACTGTAACTGCAATAAAAATATGGAAAATTTGCTCACTGTCCACTCCCCTACCAATCCCCTTGGATTCTTTTGTAGCCAACTTCTCGCTCCATCCTTGCCCCTAGAAACCACTGATATATTTCCCATATCTATAGTTTTGCCTTTTCCATAGTGTTATGTGAATAAAATCTCACGTTTTGCAGGCTTTGAGTCTGTAGTCTTTTACTTAGCAAACACCTTTGAGATTTATTCATATTTATATTTACTTGCATGGATGTACCCTAGTTTGTTTATCCATTTACCACTTGGTGAGCATTAGAGGTGTTTCTAGTTTTTAGCAGGTAAAATAAAGGCACCATCAATACTCATGAATGGATTTTGTGTGCACATACATTCATATTTCATTTGAGGAGATGCCTGGAAGGGGCATTGACTAATGAGGTTGAACATCTTTCCACATGCTCATTAGCTATTCACATGTCTTCCTTTGTAAAATGTCTATTGATATCTTTTGTCCATTTTGTAACTGGGTTGCTTGCCATCTTATTGTTGAATTATAAGTGTTGTTTATATATTCTGGATATGAGTTATTAGAGATATGATTTGAAAATAGCCTCTCCCAGTCTGTGTTTGTCTTTTCTCTTCCTAATGGCATTTTGGTAGGCAGAATTTAAGGATATTCCTTTAACTTCAACTCCTCAAGCTTCTTCTCTTCTGGATATTCAATCAAACACCAATGTAGGTACTGTTGGGAAGGGATTTTGTAGTAGTTAAAATCCCAAGTCAGTTGACTTTAAGCAACAGAAATTATCCAGGTAGGACAAATGTTGTCACATTATCTCCTTCAAAGCAGAAAGTTTTCTCTGGCTGTTGTTAAAAGGGATGTCAGAGAGACTCAAAGCATGCAAAGGATTTGACATGCATACCATTGCTGGTTTGAAGATGGAGTGGGCCACATCATGAGGAATGTTGTTGCCTCTGGAGGCTGGAAGTGATGCCCACCTGACCCTCAGCAAGGAGCCGAAAGCTCCTGCAGATGCAAGGAACAGAATTCTGTAAATCACACCAAAGAGCTTGGAAAAGGGCCCCAAGCTTCAGATGACAGTGCAGCCAGCTGAAAAGAGAACCAGTCATGCATGCCATGCCTGAGTTTTGAGGTATAGAACTGTGGGCTAATACATGAGAGTATGAAGCTGTTAACTTTGTGATACTGTGTTATGCAGCAATAGAAAATTAATGCAGATGTCTTTAAAAGAGCCAATGTTTTTAATTTTGAAAGTCAGTTTTCCAACTTTTATTCTTAAAACCCTGGGGCATTTTTACCTCCAAGCTATACCCCCAGACCTTTTTAATTTTTTATTTCGAAACAGGGTCTTGCTAAGTTACTGAGGGTCTTGCTAAATTGCTGAGGCTGGTCTTGAACCTGCAGTCCTCCTGTCTCAGTCTCCCAAGTGCTGGGATTATAGGCATGCACCACTGCGCCCAGCTTTATTTTCTTTTGGTGTCATATCTAATGGTTATGGTGCGGATCTGGAATGTCTTCCAAAGGTTCATGTGTTGAAGGCTTGGTCCTCAATGTAGCAATGTCCAGAAGTAGGGCTTTCGGGAAGTGATTGGATCATGAGGCCTCTGACCTCATCAGAAGATTAACCCAATGATGGATTAATAATCTGATGATATTAGTGGGAGCTAGCGGAAACTTTAGGAGGTGGGGCCTAGTTTTAGGAACGAGGTCACTGTGGGCATGCCCTGGAAGGCGGTCTCTCTCTCTCTCTCTCTCTCTCTCTCTCTCTCAGCTGCCACGAGCTGAGCAGCTTTCTTCACTAATGCCTTTCTGCCATGATGTTTCTGCCAAGACCTCTGAAACTGTGAGCCAAAATAAATATTTCCTCCTTTAAAGTTGTCTTTCTCAGGTATTTGCCACAGTGACAAAAAGCTGACTAACACACGAATCGTGAATAGAACAAATTCATAATAGTTATCTCCTAGAATTCTGACAGTTTTTGTTCTCACATTTAATTAATTTGGAATTAATTTTTGTGTACAGTCTTAGGAAAGGATCTTTTTTTCCTTGAGATTCTTATTTTCAAAATTATGTTTTCCTTTATTGTTATGCTTTAATTCTATTGTATTTTTCCTTTAAATCTTTTGGTTTCTTTTAATTCTTTGAACATAGTTATAACAAATGCTTTGAAGTCTCTGTCAGCTAAATATAACCTCCTTACCCATTCAGAGTTCATTTCTATTGACCGCTTGGTTTCCTGAATATAGATCATACTTCCTTTTTATTGTTGTTGTTGTCTTGATATCTTAGATAATCTATTTCCTTGAGGGTTGATATTATTACTGTTTTTTGTGTTATTATCTTGTTTCTATACATTTATTTCATTTTTAGTAATTTTCCTGGACCTTATCCATCATCCCTAATCCATGATGTGTGGCTGCTGATGTTTTTAAAAATCAGTTCAGTTTTTAAAAATATTTTAATGCTTAAATTTTAGCTTGGATTTATTAGTGACTCTATGTATAGTTCGTGGTCAACCAATAATTGTTCTCCAACACCTAGATCATTAAGACTTGCATCTTCTGCTGATGGGCTTGTGATGTTCATAGAGTTGAATTCCTGCCAGGCCCTCCTGGGCCTTTCCTGCAAATCTGTACCACATCCCAGTTAATTGGGAATATGTGGATAATATGTGCTCTTATGTGTCTTTTCTGCATGTGTGTACAACCAATTAGGATCTGTGGAGCATTTGGTCAGCCCTCCTTTGGTTTTATTTTCTCCAGATTCTCCCTGGCAAATTTCTGATTTACCTCTCAGTCCAGGTGGAGCTATAGCCCAAGGTAGTGAAGTCCTGGGTTTCAACCTTCATTTCCCACTGAGTTTGCTATTTCCACTCACAATACAGCTGGGTGTTGGTTTCTGCCCTCAGCATCAAACTAGTCATCCCGCTCCAGCAATGCAATTGCTAGTTTGTATGGCCAGCCCTTCCCTGGTGGCACTACAACTCTGGACTGGTTGGAAGAGGGTGGGAATCCACAACCCTGGACTCTCTGTGTCCTGACTTTCTTCTGAACCTCCAGGAGGTCCCTGGAGAAAAGCCTGTGAGAGAGCATGAATTACCTTTACATTTGAAGATCCCCTGTAAGTTCTCTACTCTCACACTAGGTCATTGTGTTAGTTAGCTTTGCATCACCATGACAAAATACCTGTGAGAATAAACTTAAAAGGAGGAAAGGTTGATTTTGGCTCATGGTTTTTGGAGGTTCTAAGCCATAGTCAGTAGGCTCTGTTGCTTTGGGCCTGTGGCGAGGAAGTACACTATGGTGGGAACTCCGAGTGGAGGAAACTGCTCACTTCATGGTAGCTGGGAGGCAGAGAGAGGAAGGGGCTGGAGTCCTAATATTACCTTCAGGGGCACACCCCCAATGACCTAACTTCCTTCCACTAGGCTCCACCTCTTAAAGGTTTTACCACCTCCCAATAGTGCCACAAGTTGGTGACCAAGCCTTCAACACATGGGGCTTTGGGGGGCACTTAACCAAACCATAGCAATCACATTCAAACTTTATAAATTTATTGAGAGTTTTTGGCTGAATTCTTCTTCCTGGCTTATAAGGGGTCTCATGTCTGCTCTAATAAGCAAGTGTTTACATTCTATCACTCCACTGATATGCCTATATTTCTCTAGATTTGGGGTTAATTGGTCACCAGAGGACCTCAGCTCTCAGATGAGAGTTTAATAGTGGTTGCAAATTTGCAGATTATTTAGGATCTTTTTTAAAATTTTATATTTGCTCTACATGTGGGAACAACGCCCTTTCCAGCTTTCTACACCCAAAATGGAAGCTGAAATTCTGACAATACACAACTTAAACATTTTCCCAAACATCCTGCAGAGCAATTGGAGACTTTTAGAGGTCAAGTGACTTCCTCACGAGCAGATTTGAGCCAACGCCTCCATAACCGTACAAGTTCATTTCACACCGCTGTTCTCATTCGATATAGAGTGATAGTGTGTTAATGACCTTCCAAGGTAAGTTTTATATTCCTCTTTTATTTATTCCTCTATGTGGATTTAGATGGTAGCACAAAAAACTACTGGGCAGGATGAGGGAGAAGTATGATAGAGCAGTTTACTAATCATGGGTACCAGGCCCACTCTCATCTCTCTCTCAGAAGTTTCCGATTTGGATGCCTGTAGGGGCAGGCAAGAAATATAAGTGAGTGAAGTGTGCTGGGATGTTTGCTCTTATTTTTGCTGACACTTGTAGTCTACTTTTGTTAGTGGCAGAGATGGAGAGAAATCTCTTTATAAAAAATACTGCAATGTAAGTAGAACTATATGTGAGTATTATCTCTCTGCTTAAAGACTAGGAAAATTTATCTGGCCTGCATATATGTGTGTGTGTATATATATATATATATATGCATATGTATATATATGTATATGTATATATGTGCAGGTTATATGTATGCGTGTATGTATAGATATATGTATATATATGTATGCAAAATATATGTATCTTGAGGCATGCCCTGCGGCAGTTTCTTGGCATATCAGATTGTCTTCAGGCCACCCACCTATTAAAGTTACCTGTCTGCCTTGAGATAATTTCATTTAGCATTAAATATTTATCAAGGATCTACTACTTCACAGGCTTCCTTCTAGGCTCTAAAGATGCAGCGATGAATAAAACGACCTTGTGGAGCTTGCATTGTACATTTTGGTCTGTGGTCTGCCATTGAAAGGGCGGGAAGTGTTGGCCTGGGGAATACGATGAGCATGCTGCTGCCACTTACCGCCAGCCAACCACAGGTGTTGACCCTAGCTTGGCAAAGTTCTTTAATTTTCTAAGAGGATCCAGAGGTAGGATTTTTATTTTAAATTGTAACTTTTTAATTTTATAAATCAATTAATTAACTGTTTTTTATAGTACTAGGGATTGAACCTAGGGCCTCACAAATGCTAATCATTTTTTAAATTTTTAAATACTGGCTCAACATTTTTAAAATCACTGCGGAGGTTAAACAAAACATGCTTGTAGACAGACTCTGGCTCGAGCCCTCTGTCTAACACTGTCTTTGCCCTCACTGGTCCGCTCGAGAAGAGAAATGCAATGGAGTGACAGCTGCAGTCATGCCGATTCCCTTCTGTGGAAGCAATGAACCAGACCTGTCAGAGATTTGGCAATTCCAAGGCTGGGTTTGCAATACAAGGTTAACAATTTCAATGAGAGCCATTTCAAAAATCAGCTAAAAAAAAAAAGCAAGCAAAAAGTGACTATACAAATCAGTAGGTGATAATTAACCTGTACTCAATAGAAGGTGGTCAACAGGTTACTTGCAAGTAGGTTATATTGCAATTATCAACATGCTAGCAGGTTTGAGACTGGCTAGAATGATCCCTGTTGCAGGCCACTTACATTCCACTGAACATTCTACTCTGTGGCTCAAACTTGTAGCCACAGTGAGCATTTTGTAATGGTGCTCATTCGTTTATTAAGTCCAATAGTTTTTTAGCTCTTGAAAAAACCCAAACTAAGGTGGTTTTTTTCCTTAAATTATATTGTTTACAACTTATTTTCCATTTTGTTTTAAAAAAGGAAGCTCGTTTGGGCTTTCTTGACAATGCAGACATTATAGGTAATTTAGTAAAGGCATCAGTTTTCTGATTGCCTTCATATTTTCCCAGTTACTTGAAAAATAGGTTTATTTAGGGAATGTGGTGGTTGTGTATTAATCACTAACCCATTGAGATGATTTTTTCACTGACAAATTCTACTCATGGTGCTATGGACTTGGCCATTCTTATTCTCATCGCCATGATTGCTCATCTGTTTCTTCCATCTACCTTCCCCTGTGTGACTCGAATCCACCACTCCTCAAAGTTTACTCTAGGCATGAACCCATTTCCAGGGGCCTCTGCATCTTTTCCACTCATTCAGCCACCCTGGCCTCTGAAACTCAGCCCAACCCTTTTTTTCCCATTCGATTTTCCAGGGCTCATAGCAGCTGAAAGGCTGTTTTCTAGCTTTTAACTCTTCTTTTCCACTTTATAAGTCTTCAAATTAAGCTCCCAGGAATTGCACTGGGGATACACTTTTTCATGGATTAACATTCCCATCAGAGCCAATACTTTGCCCAAATCTGTTTTATAGCCTCAAGCCAGGTCACATACTCACTGATTTTTTTCTCTGGCTCAAGAGGGGTCATTTGTTCTTCATTACCCCTGTTCTGATGGCTGTCCTTGAATTGAGAAGGATCTGACTACAACCCCCAAACTCCAGCTCATAGGAGCTCAAGGACTGAGATTTTTTATTGCAACTATTACTTGATCTATCCATTGCTCATGAGACAGGGGGAAGGTAGCTTTACACCTTCTCTAGAGAGAGCTCTTTTAAGTCATACCTTGCTGGTTTCTATCAAGCTGCTTTCTAGGCTCACTACATATTTTGTATGAGAAAATGAGAGAGCTTGATCTTTTTTAAAAAAAAAAACTATTCCATTGAGCTTTATTGTACTGGCATTGCATTCTGAATATTTTTGGAGAAAGGTGCTTAGAGGAAGAGAGGTGGCCTGCCTTATTTGAAAGTTTTCTGAGCATTCTTTTGATGTTAAGAGAGGTAATGTGTGTGTTTTATAGTTCATATGCTTTGGATTATATACCTGCAAAATAAATGTAAGATGATGATGATATAAGCAACTTTTCAAATTGAAAGTATTTCAAAAGACAAATTTTAACTATTAGATTCAGACCAAATTAAGGGAAACAAAAGAAAACTGATTTCCACTCCACATGCATTACCCAAGATAAATGCTTTAGAATTACTCCTTCAGACACTGTGCTAAGGGGAGGAGGTTAAACTTCAATTTTTGCAAATTGACTGAAATTTATCATTTTTAAAGGATTTTTTGGGAGACTGGGGATTGGACCCAGGGGTATTCTACATCTCAGCTATACCTCTAGCCCTTTTTATTTTTTATTTTGAAGCAGGGTCTTGCTACATTGTTGAGGGTCTTGCTAAATTGCTGACGTTGGCTTTGAACCTGCAATCTTCTTGTCTCAGACTCCCAAGTACTGGAATGACAGGCATGCACCATCACATCTGGCCAAATTTCTCGTTTTGATGTTGATTTTTTTCTCTCAAATTATTTTACACACATTTCCTTTAATTTAGGAAATAATAAATATAATCTTTGAATCACTTATATGACTTTTACATAAAAATGTCTTAAAATTAGCACTAGAAGGACTAAAGTCTTTCATTGTTTCAACACTGATGGCTATTTAAGAGCTCATACACACATTGTGAAGTGACTTTAAAACTGTAAATGGTAATTCTGAATAAAAAGAAGTGTCACATGTACCACTCATGCATGATGTGTTTTTTTTAAACTGCCAAATAATAATCATCTCAAAAGGGAAAATTCCAAGTTCAATCCTTTTAGTGAATGTTTTTAATAATTCAATAAATGCTGAGATCATCTTTCATATTTTTAAAATTTCCTATTCCTTATAATCATCTGGCACCAGGCTGTATTCTAGTGTAGTATTTCTGACAATTGAAATAATATCAAATGGAATAGCTTGCAGATTGAGCTTGATAATTTATTACATGACTCTAAGCAGTTTTAAAAGTGTTAAAAACCCATTTCCTTTCATTAAAATTTTTATATTCCATATCTTTGCTGGAAAATGTTTGCAGGGTTTAATATGTTTGGCCCCTAAGTACACATATTTATCATTGACTTTATCAGATATTATCTATTTGTGACAGTTGCAGAACTGGAACCTAATTTTTATCAAGACAAGCATAGCGCTGAGGCATGCAGCAGTAACTTGTCACCCTACCTTCAATGTCATCTGAATTTGTCACCTTTTGGGTCTTAGATAAGAAATTTTGTTTATCTAAATCAAGTCTAAATTTTTCCTAGATATTGCATCTGTAAAAGATTTTGTGAATGTTTATTGGCTCAATTTTTTAGGAGCCTACCTAAACAAACAACAGCAACAAAAATAAAAGTAAGACACCAAATTAAATCCTGATGGCTTTGCACTTAGATTTTTCCAGGCCTTCTATAGGATCATAGCTCTCTCACCCCAAATTGCCTCATATATCTTATGGTTGGGCCAATTTATTCTGGTGTATTATTTTTCTTTTTTAGGGGAACTCGATTTAAATCTGTGCATCGCCAAAGGCAAGGAGCTGAGAACATGGATAGAGAGGTAAGATTGATGTAACAGTAGATATTGCCCTCTTTGATATTTCCCTTTAAAGGCAGCCTTTTAAGCTTTATTTTTCATAATACTATCCATGGATGGATAGTATAGAAGTGAGTAGAAATTTAGCCTCCTCTGTAGCACTCACGAGTAGAGAGGATGATTAATGAGTGCAGCAAACAACGTGGAAGCAGAAGAGAGTCTGTAGAAGTTAAACAAAAGTACCTTCAGAATTGCCAAGGATTCCCATGATCCATAGTAGGGCCTGTCCACTCTTTCTATTTTTGATTAGATTTATAAACACAGCACCACATATTTTCATGTGGCTTATTGCCCAGGGGCAGAATGAGATCGACTGCACTGAAGCTGTGAGGCTTGTGAGTTTTGGGCAAGGGCTCCAGTGAAATGAGTAGTGTAATTGTTTTTGCGGAATGAACGTGGGACCTCCTCTGTTCTGAATTACACATGGCTCAACCCTTTGACCTAACCATGCTCGGCTGTGGTGGGCAGAGCTCCTAAAGCCCTCGGAAAGGGTCATCGCCGAGCAAGCTGGAACGTTCTCTGTCAGGCTAGATGCTGGCCAACAACCCTATTCCATCATATTCATTACTAGTGAGATGCATTTGGGACCACCCGACTTTATTTAACCCACTGTCCTATCAGTTATTATTTCACCAGGAAATGCCAATGAGGGAGACTTTTGGAATCCACAATAGCACGGATTCTTGGATGAGTAGACTATTTTTCTGTTGTTGTTGTTATTTTTGTTTCTTTATTCAATTTGAATCATCCTCAGGATTGTTGTGTCTAATGATTTAAATGTTATTAAAATGATTTTTTTGAATGTATAAGGTTTGAGGGAATGTTATAAGTCATGATGAGAGCTCTTTCATCTTCATCAGTTTGATTTAAATTCTTTAAAAATGGGTGGTAATACTTGAATGTAATTCCTTGAAGTAATCAGAGCTAAGGGGGATACAGAGAACTTTTAGGGGGAAAAACAGGTGGAAGAGAATCGTAGGTGCTGATGTTTTGCCGGTGGAGGAGAATTCATTCTGTGATTCACATGACGGTGAGTTAGGTAAATGTATCCATACTTATCTAGGTATAATTTTATAGTCATATACTTGAATTTTTATTTTGACCTCAGTTTTGAAGGCAACATAAACAAAGTTGGGGTTTGCATTCAGGCTCTTGCCATTATTTTCAAAATTAGTCCTGTTCCTGAAACGCACATAAAAAAAGTTATTTACTTACTTTCATGGTCAATTTTACAGGTAAAGGTATATGCTTCCTACAACTTGGAAATTATTTAGCATTTACATTTTTTCTTTCCCGTTGGAGGCAATTCAGACTGAATATTAATTCAATCCTTAGTTATATGATGTTTAAACATTTAAAAACTTTAAAAAGTATACGTTTAACTTTTTAAATTGTATTTTGTACTCTAGGGATTCTAAAACATGAACATAGGGTGGTTCCTGTCAGATCAGAATAAAAGACATTACAGTATCTTATAGGTCCCCCAGTAAAACTGCACTCACCCCTGCACCCCCCTCCCCCCCAGTCTAACTCTGATTAGTAGTGAAGGGTTGGTCTCCACATAATCTAACATGGAATGCTTAGAGCAGACAGGTGCAAATTGCAAGCTGTTTCACTCTGGCTATTATCCCTTAAATCGACAAAGTAATAGACTGGGAGAACACAAAGGTTCCAGTCCAAGCAGCATAAACGAAAGTCTGCCCAGGAACACACCAGCTGGCTAGGAGAATCCAACGCAGTGAATACTAAATACTACCTTCATGCCGCTTGCCGAGGAAAAGGGCTTCAGCAGCTCTCTCTCTCTTTTATAAGGGAGGCCATGCTCCTTCACAATCCTATTCTGCTTTCCTGCAAAGGCGACACGATGGCCGAGGTGAGAACAGAAGCCAACGTACCTGTTCTCCATCGTGAAGCTCCTCCGAGCGATTCAGGCATGATTAGCTCCCTGGAGATGGACCAGATTGACAGTATTTCTATCCATGTCTTTTTTGGCTGATCCAAGCAAAGCCCCAGAGCGGTGAAACAACAAAACGAGATCACCACCTCCCCCGCCTCCCCAGCAAGATGAATCTGCTGAGCAAGCCTGCCGAGAAAAAACAGTTGTTCAGATTAGGAACACCTAATTTCATTTCATGGAAGGGACGTGCCACGCCAGAATGTGTAGGAATCTGAGGTATGCATTTCCGAATAGGGACTCTAACTCTGACATTCTGAAGTGGCCTTTCTTTGTGACTTCCCAGAGTGCACTGCAAGAAAGAACTTCAGCTGGAGCTCTGGGGCCCCCCAACTGGGTCTGGCCCTGTGATCTGCCCATGCAGATGAGGGTAGGGAGACAACTCCAGCCAGCCTTGTTTACAGCTGGACAGAAGAAAACAGGGAGACACAAATGAAGGCTGACGGTTGCATGAAGCACAATTGGTTGATCCCAGATGCAATGTGACTGCCCTGAACTGAGCGATGATCCGTACAGTATGCAGAATTCACTTTCTTGCTGGTCTGTGCCCACCAGCCTTGGAGGAGCCTGCCCGCGCCCATCAGCCCTGGGTTTGAGAGGAGCCAGAGCTGCACGGCGGCACCGCGGGGACCCGATGCCTTCAGACAACATTCACATTCCCTTAGAAACTTCATGGGTTCAGGATGTCACTGGTTATAAATGAGTTTGTTGTTCCTGTTCGCTACTCTAGCTTAGATTTCTTTTCAAGTTGAGGGTGTCGGCATCAAAAGATATTTGCTGCTTTTTAATGCAAAGGAAAATATCAGAAAAACTGTCACTTCTTACGATCTTCAGGCATGTTTTTCTCTCTTCAAATACTTATAATAATAGGATAACCTTTCCAAAATATAAAAAAGCTGATTTATCACAGTTTAAGCACACATATAAAATAAATGGCTTACCTTCCAGTTATGCAAGATGAATACATTTTGGAGATCTGCCTTACAACATTGTGCTTATAGTTAACAGATCCATTAAAAGATTTAAGAAGGTAGATATAATGTTATCTGTTCATACCATAATAAAAAAGGTTAAAAATGTGGCCAGAATCTGCTCACTTTTATTTGATTTAGAGAGTTACTTTGCATTATTATATCAACTAAATGGAAACATGAAGGAAAAAAGCCAGGGGACACATTCTTAGTAGATTTAGTTCAGATTTCTAGATATTTTGCTAATCTTTAAAACTGAATTGATACCAGCAAGAAGAGGGGAGATACTGGTGACCAAATTTTGTTTCTTTAACTCAATTTTTGAAATATAATGCAAATTATTTAATAAGTTAATGTGAAGTTCTTAAAAATGAGACCGTTTACATAAATGCACTAACTTAACTGGTAATGAGTGGATGGATGTAAAATAGGAGTGAAGGATCATGTTCCTGAGCTAAAGAGATACAATCTCATCAGGAAAGAGAGAATCTAAATGGAGGAAAGGGTGGAGGAAAATGTAATTCACACTACTTAAAGGTGTCCAGGTGTGAAAGAGAGAAAAGAGTGAGGAAATTGGTGGAGGAGAGAACTTGGCAATCACTCCTAATTTCCTCTTGACCATGTGCTGGCAGTAAAGAGGTCACCAAATACAAACCAGCACCTGGTAACCTCTCAGGGGACTCCTGTCTGGTGTGGACCATCAGACATTGCTTTCCTTTAAAATATGGGAACTTGTGAAAATATCTCTGAGGCCTGTATTACGTTAGAGAGCAAGTACATAATTTCATTCGAAGTCCTTAGTAAGGAAATGAGGTCTATTAATAGGCCACATCCATCTATTTAAAAGCACGTTTAACTCGATCTGAAGGGAGTGAAGTGCCAAAATTACTGAACCATGTCAAGAAAACTAATATCTGCTGTTACCTCGGATGAAGGCTGAGGAAAAAACAATCACACTTCGACCTCTTTCTTGATAAAATGTTGGAACATTTAGGGCAGTGGTGAACTATTGTTTTTAAGAGTTTATCAAGTTTTCAATGAATGTGCTCTACATATTTTATATTAAAATTTAGAAAATATGTAAATTTGTGTAAATTATTTTCTATTGTTATCTATGGCATACGTTTTAATACTATCATACTGTGCATCTAAGAAATTTTTAGGATTTCTATCAGATTGTAAGACAACCGCTTGGATATTTGTATCTTCTAAATAGAGCAATTGTGCACAATGCACCATTCTATTTTAAACATGAATGTAAAATGATGTTATCGGCAATTCAGGATTCTTTAGCCAAAGGGAGAAAAATAAATGTTTTACAAATTAATAGACTCCCAAAATCAGACAAGATTGTCTGTTATCCCAGTACTTTGGAGGCTGGGACAGGAGGATCTCAGGTCCAAGGCCAGCCTCAGCAACTCAGCGAGACCCTGTGTCAAAATGAGGAATAAAATAGGGCTGGGGGTATAGCTCAAAGGTAGAATGCCTCTGGGTTCAATCCCAGTACCAAATCATCATCATCATCATCATCATCATCACCATCATCATCATTATTATCATCTTGAAACTAAGATCTATTATGAATTTTCTTTAAAGGAAGATTTTGAAATACTAGTTGAAGTTTTGTTGTTGTTTTTTTTTTTTTGAAATGTTTTACCCATGTAGGTAGGTCTCTTCTTCTTACCTATCTATTGAGAAAAAGTCAAAGATCTTTTGTGGATATTTTTCTTCAATTTTATTTATAATGTTATGAAGTAACATTTTAACCTACTATACACTAAATTTTTAGTTTGTTTCAAAGAAGTGGTTCTTGGAAAACTAGGTCTGCATTTTGGCTGGCTGCGTGGTACATTTGTTAGTCAATTTTAATTTTCAACAGGTTTTTGTGATATTTTGCTGTTTATGTGACTTATTATGGTTTAATTGCCTTATGATGATATAAGAATAATAAAAGAATTTTTAAAAAGAAGTCAGGTTTATTGTAAGCATTTTGACTAAAAATGGGAATATTAGAAGCTTCCGTAAAACCATTAAAACCAATGACACGGTTTCAAAGTGGACAAGACATTTTGTTATTCTGAATCCAGTCATCAGAAACGCTATTAAATGAGTTGTCTAAAATATAGAACTATCTTTTACATATGACCACGGTTTGCTGATTTTTGCAGACTTTATCTTTCTTGCTCTTTCACTTCTTGCTAACCTAAGTTTTATAATTCAATCTGAGTTTGGGCATTTTTACTACGGATAGTTTTTTTTTTTTAATTTAGTCTGACAGTTACCAAGTATTCATTTGGAACTTGTGAGAGTCTGAGAACTCTAATAATATTTCTGGCTATTCATTTTCACTTTTGACCATTTATTATGCATTCTAATATTAATGGGTTTTACAGTCATGTAATGAATTCTGGTTTTTCGTGGTGTGACACCTTATGAAGTCTTTGTGGGTCTCATATGGTCTGACTCCCTTGGCATTCTGCATTATTTTGCCTATTACTGAGACTTTAGAAGATTGGATCATGCATATCCCCAATTAGATTAAAATAATCATTTTACCTCCTGGACTCAAGCAGTTCAAAATAAATATGGATGCAAGCATGATCAAACACATAGCACATCCAGGCCTTCTGCGAGATAATTCTACCAACGTGAGATGGCATTGTGGCCTGGTCTGAGTAAATTCAAACAGACCAAGGCAAGTTTCTCAGAGCAAGTTTTCCAGTGTTCTTCATTTGTTGAGGGCTTTTTGTATTAATTAAAAATGATGAACACAAAGTATTCGCATGTGACCTTCATTTGGCATTTGTATTAACTTTTCTTATCCTATTTTATTTAATTCTTCCACTTCTGATGTTCAATTAGTGTTTGACCCCCTTTAGGAGAGATATAAATTAAATGACATTTCAATGCCATCCCGTATTTAAAATACTGTGTTAGTTGTGGATCATAAATGATGATCTTCATTCTTTAGCTAATTTATTCATTTAACAATTTCCCTCCAGAAGTTTCAGCAGAAGGCTCAGAAGCAAACCAGGCAGAAGAAATCCAAGTCGGCTGAATTTCTGATGGGTGAGCCTTGCTTGATGAGTTATGCTCATAATTTGTGTAAGGATTAATTAACTAATTACAGACAAATGGCTGTGGGCGAAATTTTGCTCTTGCTTGTCAGGGTGCAATTTGTAATTATTTTAATCATTTATTCTTTTTTTTAAGAGTTAATTTTAACCTAATTCTGTTTTGGTGACATTTGAGAACGATACACTTGAGTCTTTCTGCACAAGAATTACTGGGAGGAATTTTCTGCTTGTCATTGGAATATATTTTGCTGGAGTGTGATCTTCTGACCTGCTTGTTTTGCTCTAGTTAAAGAAGACAGAGCAGCTACAGAAGGCCTTGGAAATCCAGCTTTTAACATGAGCAGCCCAGATCTCTCAGCATATCAGACTTCAGAAGAGAAAGTTATTAGACATGACATGCCGGATCGCACCCTTGCAGCTCACCAACAAAAATGCAGGCAGCTAGCCCCTGCACAACCGAAAGGTGCGACTTCAGTCCTTATTATCTTCACACTCAGTGACAGTTGCTGCCCTCCTGATCTAACCCCAGCCTCCTGGAACAGGCACTGTGCATTCCATTCCGGGTGTCCTGTCTGCACAGGCTTCCTGGGGAGGCTCTGGGTGCCACTCAACAGGGAACACTTAAGGATCTATGTTGTCATTGGCATGCAGGTCATAATCTCTTATGAGATGGTTGCTGAGCAGTGAAACCACCCTTATTTTGTGGGGCTGAGATGAATGGGCTCAGTCTGTCAGGAGGTTGGATGTTAATAGTCTGGAGTCCGGTTCAGATTGGTGATTGAAGGTGGAAGCTCCCATTTATAAGAAAGCACTCATCTAGTATCTTTGTATACCACGCTGGCACCCCCACTTGGAGCTTCAGATCCTAATGCTTCTTCATTTAGAGGAGGACGTGTTTTCTTTATCGGTTTCAGGCAGCCAGGCAAGAATTTAAGAATAAATGAAGAAACCATATTTAAGTATCTAGAATTTTTATGCAGACATTTGTAAGAAATAGCTTTCTTGGTGTTCTGACTTGGGAGAGCTCCCATAATCACCTATAGAAAGGATACTACCCAGTTACCCAGGCAAGGGGAATGTACATTTTGTACCAGGTCAGTACAAGTTGGCTGGCTCCTGCTACTCTAGAGAGACAGGCTCTTCCAAGCTTTGGCCCATTTGCTGCCTAGGAGGAAAGATGATTCCATACCTACAAAGAAAAGTCATTAAAACTTGCTGCCTTTGCTCTTATCTTCATCACTGAACAAGATGAAAGACATGAGAATTTAATGACCAGATAGCTTTCTGAGAGGGAACTGGCCGGAGTAATGAAGCATGCGCTGGCACAGATGTGTGCTCGGCTGGTCCCACTTAGCAGCCTCATCATGATTTACACCTGTATGGAACAGCCAGTCCAGATCCCAGTAGGTTATCATGGTGTACAGAGCATTTTGTTTATGATTTTTAATTCCTAAGGCTCAGGGGAAATTCTGCCAGCTTGAAGGTTTCTACACTCTATGTTGTATCATTCATGTTCACATCAATAGATTTATAGATGTGTGTGTGTGTGTGTGTGTGTGTGTGTGTGTGTGTTTCTTAAAATTCTGTGGCCCTGTAGCAAGATATAGGGCTATCAATAATAATTGCAGCTTCTATTCTTGAGTGCTTATTATGAATTAATCATACATTAAGCATGTCATGTACAGTAACTCCTCTAATTTCATACTTCTTTTGAGTGGTGTGTTAGGCTATAAATTCAGTTAATGCAATAAAGGCCACAATGACAGCAGTTAGACAAGCCCCAGTACCAATCTCTTTTGCTGCCTCATAATCCCTTAGCCATCATTCTCGTATGCATGGTTCAAGATGACTTGATATCCATGTTCCAAGCACTGAGAGAGAAGAAGAGAACCACATACGGGTAGATTTGTCATTTGGTCCATATCCCTCTTGCTTAGAAACTGATCACCTGGCCCCAGGCAGCTGTAAGAGAGGCTGGAAAAGGTTGTCTTTAGTTGGGAGCCAAATTTCAAGCTGAGATTGGGGGCCTTCTATTGTTAAAGAGGAAGAGAATGTACATCAAAGTCAACTAGATACATTCGGTTCTTATCCTCATTTTACAGGAGAGGAAATCAAGATTGTGACTTGGCTCAGGTAAGGCAGACAATGAATGGTGGAATGAGAGATTTAAACCAAGGCTTGTTTGACTCTGTCGCCTGTGTGCTTTCTCCTTCTGTCGGATGGTTGTAAAGGGCAGGGCACTGGGAAGTGATGTCAGACTAATACCTAGTGTCGCTGCATGACATGTTCAGATTGAAACTCTAGAGGCAGGTCAGACATCCAAGGCCATTAAGCCTGAGGATGTGCCAAGAGGAAGCTGGCAGGGCTGGTAGATGCTCAGGGCTGTGAAGGAGCCCTTGGCAATCATCTAGCTTCTCAGCCCACTCCACTCTGAAGACCCAAGAGCAGCTTCTAGATCGCTGGTTCCTGTGTGAGTCACCTTTCAGTTCTTGTAACAAATACCTGAGATAAATCAACTTTTAAGGAGAAAAGTTTACTTTGGCTCATGGTTTCAGAGGTAACAATCTGTGGTTGCTTGGTCCTGTTACTTTGGGCCTGTGGTAGACCAGTACCTCATGGCAGGAGTGTATGACAGAGGGGGCCTGTTCATCTCATGGTGGACAGGAAGCAGAGATAGAGAGAGAGAACAAGGGGACAGGGTCTCAATATCCCCGTCAAGGGCACACCCCCAGTGAACAAACTTCTTCCCACAAGGCCCCATCTTCTAAAGGTCCCACCACTTCCCAGTAGTGTCACAGGCTGGGGACTGAGCTTTCAACACATGGGACTCCAGGAGACATTTCAGTTCCAAGCTACAGCAGTTTCTTTGAAGGAAAATTGCTCTTTATTCACCTAGGGTGGTTTACAGTAAGACCCCGAGGAGAGTGATGAGTCTTTTAGTCCTGTGGAGGGTGGAATGGGCCTTCCTTACCAATTTTTGCTCTACTGAGGTGGTCAGATTTTTTTCAATAATAATTCTTATTCCACAGGGGGCAATAGAGACTAAGAAGCTTTGTGAAAATCTCAAAGCTTAAGTTTTTAAATATATTCATAAGTGGGGTGCCATAAGTGTTTAGTTGTTTGAAGCTCAATAAAATGAGGCATGGAGAATCATTACACTTATAGTACATAAGGTGTTGGGTATGTGTGGGGGAGAGTGAGAGAGAGAGAATAGAACAGAATAGAATAGAATAGAGGAGAGGAGAGGAGAGGAGAGGAGAGGAGACTCTTAGAGTAGACATACATATTACAGACAAACATGATCCAATAGAAATATAATGTGAACCACATAAATAATTTTAAATTTTCTAATAGCTACTTTAACAAAATTAAAATAAATGTATTAATTTAAATAGTATATTTTATTTAAAAATATCCAAAATATTATCATTTCAACTTATAATAATGTAAAAATTTGGAGATATTTTATGACTTTTTTTCATACAAAGTCATTGAAATCAGTGTGTGTATTACTGCAGACCTCAGTGTAAGCTAACCCCATTTCGAGTTCTGTAGGCGTTCTCTATGGGTTTAGTCCCTATGTCTGAGAGAATGGGTATGGAAAATAATAATTTTTGTGAATGATAGTTGGCCTGATTCTGGAAAAGAGAGAATGAAAATGAATAATACAAAAGTAGAGCAGAATGGAAGACACCAAAGAGAAAGAGTTTTGGATAGAAAATTCAAGGAAATATTTACCATCCTTACAAATCTAGTGATACATTGACATAGTAAGGGGTTATGTCATCTCTATTCTTGAACATAGCCAATTAAAAAACTGTATTGGATGCATGTCTTACCCCCTTTGGGAGAGCTTCCAAAAAATTCAATTGCAAATGAGATGTGTAATTTTATGGTCTGTGAACAAGGAAGAATATTTTGCCTATGTGAATTTAGAAACTGCTAGATACTGTAGAGCACAAAGTTTCTGGTTAATACAACTTAAAAAAAGAACATTTATGTTATCTGCCAATGTGATTACTAGCCAAAATAGAACAGGCACATATTTTCCCACCATTTATTATAATTAGCACAAATCTTTATTTTATAAGTAAATAAATCTTTTCATCTTATAAGTAAATATCAATTTATTTATCCCTTTAAGATGCATTTTATTTTATTTTATTTTATTTTATTTTTTGTGGTACTGGGGATGGAACCTAGGGGCATTCTACCTTTGAGCTACACACCCAGCCCTATTTTATTTTTTTCATTTTGAAACAGGGTCTCACTAAGTTGTGGAGGGCCTCACTAAGTAGCTGAGGCTGGCTTTGAACCTGAGATCCTCCTGTCTCAGCCTCCCAAGTACTGGGATTACAGGCATGCGCCACCACGCCCGGCTTCTAAGATGCTTTTTAAAAGAAAGCGTTTTAAGTAATGGCAGCATTTTAATACTATTTTATTATCTGAAGAAAAGGTAAAATTATTAGATAAGTACCAATTTAATTTACAAAGGAAACAATCTAGGAGAGAGGTTCTCTAAAAACAAACTTTAGATCAAAAAGATTTCAAGTTTATGAAGTCTCTAGTACCTTACTAGGGTAAGAAAGTAATTAAAGAAAGTACACGCTGATCTTTAGAAATGGGCAGACAGGCAACTACAGAGTCGAGTGGTGTGATTTGAAAATAGCCTGGAAGGCCTGCATGCAGCCTTGGATCCCACCTGTGCCCTCCATTGTGAAGACATCCTAAAAGCCCATTCACCTGGACCTTCTCAGGGGAAACGACAGTACTCTGTGGACCTGACAGCATAGCTGGCATCACTCATTTTTGCCAGGTGGGAATAGAAGGCAAAGAAGAAAAAAAGAGCTCTCCTTATAGCTTGCTCTGCCTTTGCGTGTCTCCTTCTGAGTAAGTCAAATCGGCCAGACTTGGCTTCATACTTATTTATCTATTTGGTACTGGGAATGAACCCAGGGGCATTCTACCTCCGAGCTACACCCCCAGCCCTTTTTTATTTTTTATTTTGAAATAGGGTCTTGCTAAATTGTTCAGGGTCTCTCTGAGTTGCTGAGGCTGGCCTTGAACCTGCGATCCTTCTGTCTCAGCCTCCCAAGTTACTGGAATTACAGGTGTGTGCTGCTACGTCCAGCTTCATACTGTTCTTTCAATTCCTAATTGGTCTTCCATTTGTAGGCAGACAATTCGAAAAATCATGAAACCACCAAATTTAGTAAATTCCCAGAGGAATTTACATATATGCAATTTGGCTGTATGCCCTCAGTTCCTCCTTGCCCAGAACCTGCGCTTCATGTGTGTATATTGCTTTTCTGATCCTAGTATCCCAGCTCCTCCTCTTGGCTCACTGCTGGTGATGGCCCAGCCTGATGATGATCAGCCTTTGGAGGGTAGAGAACCCACATCTGCTTTGAATTTCAGAGAGAGAGAGAGAGAGAGAGAGAGAGAGAGAGAGATTAGGTTTCTAACCTAATGAGGCCTGAGGACTAGGTAGGTAGAAAGGGCATCTTTAATATTATGAATATTTAATGTGGTGGCCTGGATTCTAAATGGCAGCAAAGTGAAATCTGGGACAGAAGTGAGAAGGGACCATGAAAAGATTTAGATAAGAAGAAGTAGAAATAATTATAGAAGTAGATAGAGCAGTTAAACTAACAGTGAGGGATGCAACTGCACGTGGGAGGATTTTTTTTCTTTTAATTTCTAATTTTCACTGAGGTTATTCCAAGAATGATGGGGAAAGAAAATGAATACAACCAATTTTTTTTTTGTGTGGTACTGGGGATTGAACCCAGGAGCATTCTACCTCTGAGCTACACCCCCAGCCCAATTTTTTAATTCTTTATTTTGAAACAGGGTCTCACTAAGTTGCGGAGGGCCTAAGTAGCTGAGGCTGGCCGCGAACCTGCGATCCTCCTGTCTCAGCCTCCCAAGTACTGGGATTACAGGCCTGCACCACCATGCCCGGCTCAATACAACAAATTTTATGCATTGTTATGGAAGCAGGCGTAGCTATTCTTACTAATAAAAGCAAGTTTGAGCTATTGAGTGGCCCCTCCCTCCCCTTCCCTATTTTCTCCTGGGAACTGAAGATGCTAATCACATCTGTGCTCTTTGCTAGACATCACAGGGTGCTATCTCTAAAGGATGCAGATGAACTGTCAGGATGTTTGTGTGAATATGTGTCACTTAGAGTTCCTTGGTAGCAAGGGACAGAAATGACTTCTGGCTAATTTTATGGGCATATAGAATTGGTGGTAGGAATGGGCAGAAACTAATGTGTTTGGAAGTGTAAGAAGTTGGAAACTCAGTAATTTTTATAGCAGGACCAGTGTGCCTGACACAGTCATGGGCACTGTGAAGAATAATTGCTAGGTATTCTTTCCATCTTTGCTTCACCTATTCCAGATTCAAAGTCCTAAGTGAAAGCATTTGATTGGCCATGTGTAGGCCATTCGCCTGCCTCCTGGCTCTATCACAGGGTAGAAGAAATAGGTTCTGTCAAACCCTCATGGCTCCTGTAGTTGAAGCCAGGAATCTGGAGTTGCTGGCCCTTCAAGAGTACACACAGTGGACTGGGAAATTGCTATTAGTTAGAGGAAATGGATGTAAGACACAAAGACAAATAAACCAACAAAAATCTGATAAATGTCCCCTGCAGTTCATATGTCCTGGATTATTTACCGATCATATCCGATTGTTAATGTAAATACAACTTAAATGAAAATGGAAGTAGTATATGCATGATTAGCTGGACATAACTCATGCGATATTTTGCTTAGAATTATGTATAGCACTGGAAATGCCATATTCATTTCCTTCTCTTTATTCACTGAAAAGTCTATTTATTGAACATGTTGTATTTTTCAGGCATTATGCCAGGTACAGGAAAATGGATGTGAACACAACATACATGGAGGATCTCTATGTCCATGAAATGTATTAATTACATCAGTAAAGTTACATTGAGGGCAACTATGGAGATCAGTCAGGTTAATCTGACATGCTGGAAAAAGCAGTGTTTTTCTATATAAAATTTTTGCATATATTTTACAAATGGCATTTCTTGCATTCAGAGAATATTTCTAGAAATATGGGCAAAACAGGAAAAAAGTGTGTGTGTGTGTGTGTGTGTGTGTGTGTGCCATAATCCTGAATCTCAGGGACTAAGTATCCCTAATCTGAAGATCTGAAATGCTTCAAAATCCAAAACATTTTTAGCAGTGATATGGAGCCTTGAGTAGCAATTTCCACCCCTGACACCAGTCAAAATGCAGGCATACTAAAAGTATTGCATAAAATCACCATCAAGTTATGTGTATAAGAAACATAAATGCATTTCATGTTTAGACTTGGATCCTATCCTCAAGTTATCTCATTAGGTCTATGCACATACCCCCAAATCAGAGAATCTGAAATCTGAAACACTTCTGATCTCAAGCACTCTGTATAAGGGATACTCGACCAGTATAACTGGGATTCCAGTTTAGTTGATTAAGTTTAGCCAGGTGTGGCCTAGGACTGAGCAGGTCTGAGGATGTGTGGACCAAAGTGGTCTAATAGGAACCCAGGCTTTCAGTGAAAAAGCTGATAAGAAATATCATCTTGATTACAGCACAGTATTCACCAATCAGATTTTCCTGCAGTTTAATCCTCAGGCATTTACTCCTGGGTCTTAGGGAGAGGGTCTTGGAGTCAACACTGAGATCTCCCTCAGTTGTTGGGGGCCTTGGGGCAGCCCTCCCTGCTAATCTGCACAACATGGAGGAGCAGCATGTGGTGGGGTGAGGTAGAAGATGAGCATGTCCCTCCACTTGGCATTGCTGACAGAGCAGGGGATGGGCAGAGGTGTGAGTTCAAGGCTTGACCAGAACTAGAGAGAACATGGCCTACGATAGGTCTCTGCAGGGACCATGTTGGCAGCCGCTCTGGAATCAACGGGAAGTGGTTTTCATTTGGCTTTCTGGACTGGAGGTGCTGCCAGTGGGTTCATGATTATTTGTGGTTTGAAGAGCATCATCGTGAACATAGAACCCTTGACAACAGGCCGTGAAGTAAAGAAAGTGGCAGATGTCCCAAAGAGGCTAAGAGGAGTGAGTTGTGCACATATGTGATCTAAGATCCTTCCAGAAGGCTTGAGGGGTAGTTTGAATTAAGTTTGCACCTGAGTTAGTGAATACTGGATTAGGTTTATAATTGTGACCCTAAATTTATCTTTCTACTGGGTGTGGCCAGTAGAAACACATATGGACAAAACTTTGTAATAAAAATAAATATAAGCACTGTGTTAGGTGCAGATTTTTTTATATTTTTATTGGTGCATTATAGTCTCACATCATAATGTATTTCATAGTGATAGTGACATACATGCACACAATGAGTGCATAATTTAAGTTGAGCAAATATGTGAAGATAACTGTTTTTCCCTATAGTGTACACAGCCTAGATTAGTTTAGAAGTGATATTGTATAAAACTGTTTGCATTGCTCCGATTTATAGCTGTTTTCCCCTTACGATGGAAAACAGGTGTTATATAAAATTTATAGAACATTTAAAAATATTTTTGCTCCGAGACATTTCAACTATTATTAAGAGGAAGAAAATATATAGGAAAATCATTTGCTTTAGGTTTATTGAACTGACCTGGATTTGTGTCTTTAAATACCATTTGGCTCCTAAGTGAGTTTAATCTCTTTCATTGATTTGGAACGCTAAAAATAAACACTCAGGAAAGTATCTTTCCTACTGAAATGTAGAAATATTTTATATAGATATTAGATATGTAAAGTATTTGGTCAGTTTACATAATTTTCTTTTCATAACCTTTTTAATTTTTCTTTTTAAAAAAGGAACAACACGGCCGGGCGTGGTGGCGCACCCTTGTAATCCCAGTACTTTGGGAGGCGGAGACTGGAGGATCCGGGTTCTCGGCCAGCCTCAGCTCTCTCGCTCTCTCTCTCTTCCTGTCTCTCTCTCTCTCTCTCCTTAGTGAGACCCTCCGCAACTTCGTGAGACCCGGTTTCAAAATTAAGTATAAAAAAATAGGGCCGGGGTGTAGCACGGAGGTAGAATGCCCCTGCGTTCAATCCCCGGTACCGAAAAAAAAAAAAAAGGAACAACACAGTTCTAGAATAATGTCCAATTGGAGAAAGGGTTTTATTTTTCTTATGGTACTGGGGATTGAACCCAGAGGCATTCTACCTCTGAGCTGCACCCCCAGCCTGATTTTATTTATTTGGAAACAGGGTCTCACTAGGTTGATGAGAGTCTCACTACTTGCTGAGTCTGTCCTCGAACCTGTGATCCTTCTGTTTTAGCTTCCCAAGTACTGGGATTACAGGTGTGCACCACCATGCCTGGCTCGAGAAAGAGCATTTTAATCAAATATTTGAGTTAGGGGAATTTCAACAGAATTTTAAAAAGAAGGAGTTGCCTATCCATAGGTGATCAGACAGATTTGCCTAGGAAGTGAGTGGTCTATTTGTACCATCTTTTTCTGTTTCTGTTAGTATTACAATTGAAGCCATTGGTAACACTTGACCAACTCTTCAGCATAATTATTTTTATATATAATGCTACTTTATAAAGGCCATATGTAGCTGGTCAAAGAAAGAATCTTTGTAAGAATCATTTTAACATTTGACTATATATTACTTTATTATTTCAGTTCGTTGGTGACAGATGGATTCATGCATGGTTTTTGTTCCAGTGAAATTTGTGTACAAAGGGATCGATATGATTGGCGAAAAGGATGCTTAAGAATTTTAGGATCATAGAAATGCTAGGACCACAGGTCATATAGCTGATTGTATAGAGGTGCAATGACTTTCCTAATACAAACTGGCTACTCAGTGACAAAACTGAGAGGAAAATCTTCAGTTTTCTGACACATTAATGATGTAATAAGTGTTTTAGCAGTTGGACAGGTTACAGAACTGTTTCCCTACATCCTCTAGAGTTTCACTATATCAACACAGTTCTATATAAATGTCAAACTTTATTAGAATGCGATTTTCAGTGGTGCTCCATAATTGCATTTTCTTTTTAAGAAAAAATTTTACTAGAAAAAATTTTCATAACTTCAGTGTTTTATGCTTTTAGCATAAATTAGTCCTCAATCTCCAAACAGTTCCATTTACAGTTTCTTTTGGATACTTTTAATGGAAAATAAGATTTTTTTAGCCTTCATCAATGTGCTTCATCAGATCAATTGACCAAAAACCCTATAAAACAGAAAGAAAACAAACACACAAACAAAATACCCGGGAAGTTGTGAAACCTTTGTTACAGGAGATTAAAAGTTTGTCCATAAATTTACAGATATGTTAGAGATAGGATATTAATCTTATCGAAACTAAATCTAGTAATCCATTATATTAATTGCTTTCATACTGAAATGTGCTTCCATGCGATGAAAGCATTATTACCTGAATGAAATCTTAAATGCAAGTATAAGAAATCCAAGATCCCTGAGGAAGACCTGATTGTTAAATGAATAAAGGCACAACCACAATCAGAAGGGTCAGAGGTGTGGTTGAGACCTGGTGTGGTGGCGCAGGCCTGTAATCTCAGTACTTGGGAGGCTGAGACAGGAGGATCGCAGGTTCAAGACCAGTCTCCACAACACTGGGAAGCCCTTAGCAAGTTAGCAAGACCCTGTTTCAAAATAAAAAATAAAATAGGACTGGGGGTGTGGCTCAGAGATAGAACACTCCTGGGTTCAATCCCAGTACTAAAAACAAAAACAACAAAGAAAAAAAAGGTGTGATTGATGTCCAATATCAGGTACTTCATAATTTGGAAGACAATTTTCCGATCTGTGTGTATAAATTTATTTACATGTAGGATAAAATTGCCTACATGTAACATCACATGTTTCTAGCTTTATAGCTTCAAACTAGGAAAAAAAAAAAAGAACTCCACTACTTTGATATGCCTTTTGGAGGTCTTTTGAATATGAGAGAAAAAACAATGTATTTATACTTAACCTTTGCATTATCGCAATTTACTTACATACTGCACCTGTCCTCTTGTTCAGAAGTTCGGAACTCGGGGACGGCTGGCGCTCTTTGAGGATTCTAGGTCCAGCGGAGCACATGATACATTCCTGCCTTGAGGGACTGCGGGATAAAGCCCGGCAGCAATTACGTGCTCAACAGCACTCTGGTGGTTTGCAAGTTAGAGAGCTTCGTAATTTACCATGAGGGAGCGCCTTAGGGGAAGGAAGAATATGGCTCAATTAATTAGAACTTGTTAGCAAACTTCAACTATTACCCTATTTAGATTTTCAAATCACTGATATCTCAAATACCCACAAGATTTGGAAAGGGAGTAAGAATACATAGTTAAGAGAACTAATCTGACCAGTACGAGGTGAGTTCTCCAATACTGTGTTAGGGGCAGACAGATTTCAGATTTCAGAGAGCAGCCTTTCTGTAAAGCAGGAAAGGGAAAAGCAACCACATTTCTCTCTCTCTGACTTGCTGTTTTTAACTCTGTTGTTACTCAAGGGTCTTTTGTTTGGTTTCTGTGAATGGTTAATAATCTAGGGGACCACCTATGAATATGAGCTTCTAATATTCATGAATTACCTATTGATGGTTATCTGGAACTTCACGATGAGTTTTGGTTTTCTATTTATTCGTTGTATCTTCAAAGCGGTTGTTGTTGGCATTTAGAAAATGAATGATTCTTTATAATTATCTGGTTGTTTCTGACATAATATCTTCTCTGTTCTAAAAGGTTTCCAGTAAAATCTGTAATGTTTTTTATGGCAGGAAATCACATTGTGTTCAAATAATAATTATACAACATATAACTCTTCAATAATGTTAGCTCACATTCCTCTTACTTTTGTTCTCGCTGCTTTAGTCAAGATTTCTAAGAGAATACTGGGTCGTAGTAATAGTGGACGTCAAGTCCTAGTTTGTGTTTTTGTCATTAGGTTTTTTGTTGTTTTGCTTTGATATTGTTTTGTTGTTTTGCTTTGATATCTATAATGAAGACTTGACTTAAGACTTGACCTTTTATTACATTAAGAAATATTCTAGCCGGGCGTGGTGGTGCATGCTTATAATCCCAGTACTTTGGGAGGCGGAGACTGGAGGATCCGGGTTCGCAGCCAGCCTCAGCTCTCTCGCTCTCTCTCTCCTTGTCTCTCTCTCTCTCTCTCTCTCTCTCTCTCTCTCTCCTTAGTGTGGCCCTCCACAACTTCGTGAGACCCGGTTTCAAAAATAAAGTATAAAAAATAGGGCCGGGGGTGTAGCGTGGAGGTAGAACGCCCATGCGTTCAATCCCTGGTACCGCAAAAAAAAAAAAGAAATATTCTCATAAAATTAATCACCTTTCATTTAAAATATTTGTAAATAAACCCTATGAAAACAGTTGGATTTAATATGGTAAAGCATGTTTGAATCTGACATAGTTCTTTCCTGATTTCCAAATTCATGTTAATATATTTATGTAACCTGTCTAGTCCCATGGACATTTAAATTTGAAATCTTTGTTTTAAGTTTTTTTGTTCTGGGATTGAACCCAGGGGAATTCTAACTTTATACCCCAAGCCCTTTTTTATTTATTTTATTTTGAAACAGGGCTTTGCTACATTGCTGAGGGTCTCGCTATATTGATGAGGCTGGCCTCAAACGTATGATCTTCCTGTCTCAGTCTCCCAAGTACTGGGATTACAGGCGTACGCCACCACGCCTGGCCTGTATTAGGTTTTCAAAGTGGGGAACACATGAAGCTTTCTCAAAAGTATTTATAAAATTCATAGGAAAAAATTTAATTTTAGTTTTCTGGGCTTGATTTCTTTTCAAGGAATAATGTTCAGGAGAATGTCCTATTTTGTAAAATGTTGGCACATGGCTGTAGTCATAGGATATACATTGTGTAGTCAGTTATTTAGATTATATGCAGGTCTTATGCTTAGTTAATTTATAGTATCTTCTAGAAAATGTGGTGGTTGGCAAAAAAAGTTGAGCTGGAACAGGTGGATGCACAGGAAAAGGCCAAAAATCGACCCAATAAAACCTCCTGGGGAGCAGCAGATAGAGGTGTTCGGATCTTCTTCCTCTCCAACTCAGGTCGCTGCTTTGAGAGGAAGTGATCGCCCGGTCGAGTCAAGACGCTTGGGTGATTTCTACTAACCTTCCTCTGGTGCGCGATTGCATTCTTACTCTTCTAGCCTCCAAGGAATTGCATGGGTGCACACCAGAGAGTTTCCTGAACAAAGTTCATGTAGGGTGTAATTTAAGTAAAAGCCCTGATTATGTTCTGTGCTGTTCTGAGTTAAATGATAGGAAAACCTGATACATGTGGAAAGGCAGAAGGCAAGTGTTTTCTTCCCCCAAGTCTCAAGAAAATAGCACATGCAATGTATTAACTGATGCGACTCTAAACACCACACGGCTAAAGTTAGGAAGCTGGAAACAAAACTAGAGTATGAAGAGTATTGGCAAGCATGACACACTGATTTCTTCGTTCATGTGTCACATCCGATCGCTTCAATGTAGAACCAAGCTTCCACATATATATGTGTATCTACATATGCAGACACGATTGCCACATTCATCTGACTATCACGAAGAGTTAAGTATCTGCCATACTAAAACCTATCGCATTTGTATTGCTAAATGCCCTACTTTGAATTTCTCAGTGGGTCTGTTAATTTTCCTATGAGATGATTTTGGATGTACTCAAAGCATACTCTGAATGATCAGGATGCTTTTACAAATGTATCCTATTAGCAATCTAGCTTCTGGTGATATATACCCTATCCTAAAACCACACTGCATTCTTAAATCCTGACACCACACTATGAAATACGAGCAAAGGGAGCTAGTGTTGGGATGAAGTCCATTGTGTCCAAATTTATAACAAATTTTGTGAGCTTTACATCCCTAAGTCTGCCTGCTGTGCTCTAATTTTTGGCTTATCGGGGCAAGATATACCCATGGAAAGGGATATAGTCATGTTAATCTTTGACAGTGACTTTTTATTTTATTTGTAGACTGGCGAAATAGTAAGTTATAAATCATAAGTAGTAAAAACTGCACTGGAGCTTTCTTATAGCAACTGGTTTGAGAGCAGAGGGTGTAATCCTGTGTGGCATCCTACGTTTGAAGATACGTAGCTCCACCCCTTCCTGGGTGCCTGATCGTCCATATCTGGCTCTGTCTTTTCTCCTCGTCACTTATTTCCAGCTAATAATCTATGAAATATGCACATTTATTATGTTTCTTCTTCCATTCACAAAGCTCTGTGAGAGGAGAGATTTTCGAGTATTTCATTTTACCCATCTAGTCACATCATAAGCACTCAATAAGCATTGAAGAAAAGAAAGAAAGAAAGAAAGAAAGAAAGAAAGAAAGAAAGAAAGAAAGAAGGAAAGAAGGAAGGAAGGAAGGAAGAAAGGAAGGAAGGAAGGAAGGAAGGAAGGAAAGGAAAGGAAAGGAAAGGAAAGGAAAGGAAAGGAAAGGAAAGGAGGAAGAAAGAAGAAAGAAGAAAGAAAGAAAGAAAGAAAGAAAGAAAGAAAGAAAGAAAGAAAGAAAGAAAAGAAAGGAAAGAAAGAAAGACGGATGGATAGGGCACATCGTATCAGCATCAGGTGACACTCTGCCACAGTGCACTGATAATTTGACCAAAAACATTAGTCAAACTTGATTCAGGGGCTAGTAAAAAAGCTTGGATTCCATGATCTACTTTGCTAAATTATAAGTTTAGGAGGCTGAGAAAAACTGAAGGACACGGACTAAAAAATGTACTTTCCAGTGAGGTATGGTAGTGCAGGCCTGTAATCCCAGGAGGCTGAGAAGGTTCAAGGCCAGCCTCGGCAACTTAGTGAGACCCTGTTTCAAAGTAAATTTTTAAAAAGCTCTGAAGGTGTAGCTCAGAGGTAGAATGCCCCTGGGTTCAATCCCCAGTACCAAAAAAAAAGTGCTCCCCGAATAGCTTGTATACCTTTGGGCCTTTTTAACCCAGCCATGCTTCTCCTTATGTTAAAAAAAAATTCCTTTCCCCTGCATTTTTGTTTTTGATTTTTTGGGTACTGGGGATTGAACCCAGGGGCATTCTACCTCTGAGCTACACCCCCAGCCCTTTTTGTTTTTTATTTTGAGACAGGGTCTCGCTAGGTTGCTGAAGGTCTTGCCAAGTTGTGGAGGCTGGCCTCAGACCTAGGATCCTCCTGTCTTACCCTCCCAACTACTGGGATTAAAGATGTGCACCACCACAACTGGCTTCCCCTGCATTTTTTACCTTGTTGATTCCCAACCAAGAACTTACTTCAGGCACAATTCCTCCAGAAAGTCTTCTCTGAAGCCCCATCTGCTGTAGTTGAGTGTTGTAGTTGCTAGATTGTGTTGTTTAGGGACAAAGAAAGGGAAAATAAAAGGTTTGTACACGTTCAATACTGCTGCAATTATTTTTGTTCTGAATATCTTTAACCTGTGGTTAGATGCTTCCCCTACATGCTTCCAAAAAACTCTCTTCTTTGCCACAGCATTAAATCATACTAGGTTGTGAATGGTTAGCTTCCTGTTCTCTCAGCAGGCTGTGCTCTGAAGGCAGGGGCCAGAGTGCTTTTGTCTTTTTGGTGTTTATTATCAAGATATAGTGTTTGATTCCTAGACGTCATTCCATTAAAAAGAGAAGTGGAGGAAGATCGTGAAGGAAAGGGGAAAAGGGAGGGGAAGTGGAAAGGAAGAGAGGAATAAAAGGGATCAAAAGGTATATTTTGCTGCTCCTTCTAATCAGCCAATGAAAGGATTCGGATACTGCAATAGGTCTCCTAGGGAGGTTTGCTTGATTAATAAGCCCGTGTCCTGTCATGAGCACTGTGTGTGCCGCCTCTTGTATTTCAGTGGGGGAGGCAAGGAGCGAGTGTGATACTACATACTCAGAAATGCAAGACGTCAGACAATGTCAAACGTAGTTAGGACATGCTTATAAATTATAAAAATAGTTGAGTTTTATAACTATGTCACATAATATAGAGTTTGGGGATGTGTAAATGGAACCAGGACTAGGATGGCCAAGGATTGTCTCCTGGTGCAAGAAAGCTGAGTTCTTTCCTTTTAAAATGTCCTATGCAGTATCCCAGAATGGGAAATGCAAATGGATCACTCTGGGAGGGCATGTGTAACTCACGCCTGTTCTCTGCCTACACAGATGCAGCAGAAGTGATTGCTATAGACCTTAAGGGGCCCCCTCTCCCAGTTGTGTTGCAAAAACAGAGCCTCAGAGAGAGATGTAGCAGTTTGGACAGCTCCTGATGTGCAGGTCTCCTTCATGCACAGCTGGGCGGGACCCCAACATCTCAATTGACAACAGGGATGAAAATGGTTTGAGAACCTCACAACCAAGTACAGTCATCCCCCAGTATTTGAAGAAGATTGCCTCTACCATCTCCCCCCACATATCCAAATCCATGGATGCTCAGGACTTTTATATACAATCCGTGATATTTGTGTAAAACCTATGCACATCCTCCCTTCTGCTTTTAATCATCTCTAGATTATTTATAATACATAGTATAATGTTAATGCTATGTAAATTGTATTCTTTAGCGAATAATGACAAGGAAACAGTTGGTACATATTCAGTACAGATGCAATTATTTTGGGTTCTGTATATTTTTGATCAGTGGTTCATTGAATCTTGTAGGCACGGAATCCACAAATACAGAGAGCTGACTAGACACTTTTCCAGACTTTTGGTTAAAAATGATTTAACTCTGTCTCACTTTCCAAGCATTGGGGTTGCTCTGGAGGACGATATTTGCTCCGTAGTCTTGCCATGGAGGGTGCTGCTTTAGGCAGCACCAAATAACTATTCCGTGGTTCCTGCCACAGAAGGTTGCTGCTCCCTGCAGCTTCCTAAAAAGTATTCTGTGGTTCCTGCCATGGAAGGTCGCTGCCCAGACAGCTTCCTAAATTCCGTGGTTCCAGCCACGGAAGGTTGCTGCACCAGGCAGCTTCCTGATCAATAATCTTCTTGCACGAAACAACACGAAGTCTGATACAGTAATTTGCAAAATAATTACATTTAATAATTGGGGGATCGGGGAGGAGATAGAGATGACAAATTCTCCCGTCCATCTGTGCCAGCACCTTGCTTTTATAGACACTTTAGACAAAACATCATAAAGGTTAATCAAACACAGAAATCAACAATTATCATGGGTTACGGTAAAGAAGGTCAGCGAGGCAGGCATGTGACAAATTTAGGGGAAGGAGGGATTAGACATTACTGGGTGGAGACGACATCAAAGACCGCACCTTGAAGATTACACCAGGTCCCTTGGAATGTCCGCTTGAGGACGAATCCCACCCAGCCAAATACCATGTATTCAAACTGAGCTGGTCCAAGATGATAATCTCAGTGTGCGTTCTAAGACAGGCCTGGGCCCTGGACATCCAAGGTCTTGCTTATCTTGAAATTCTTTAATAGTAAAGAATTTGGAGTGTGTATTGAAAAAGGGAAGTTTCCAGGATATGGGTACCAGCAGATAACTGATGCTGGTATGGCAATAATAATAAGAAATATGAAACCATCTTTGCTTTAATATAGGTGAATGACTTTGCCAGACTATGGAAGAGTATACCGAGAATATCACAATGCATTGTGGCAGAGGAAAACAAACATAATTCCAATGAATGAGGTAGAATGGCTGCATTACTGTGAGGCTGATTATATTCCTTCACTGCCCATACCAGCGTAGTAGTTGTTGACAGATAAAGCAATGAGTGAAACACATTTATCTTTTTCTTTATTGAGTGCTCAAGGTAAAGCAGATTTTCAGTTCTTGTACTTATTACAGCGATGGAATAGAGACTCATAGCAACAATATGCCAGTCCAGAAATAGAAATCAAACCTAGGTTCATATCAAAATTTCTTTTACCTTGGAAAAGGAGCTGCTGTTTAGATTACTTTTGATCCTAAAGTAAATGTGCCCTGGAGTATCACAGTGCACCTGCTGTGTATTCACCTTTTGCTGCGAACCACACGCTCAACGTTGTGGCTTTCATCCTACAATGATTTTCCCTTGTGCAGTTTTGGAGGCCACTTGAATCATTGTCAGAGAGGACCACATTTTGCCGAATGCAAATTCCTAGCAACAGACATCTTCATTTAAGTCTGTAGGAAGAATGAAACTAGTTTAGGAAACTCTGACCTTTTCCTTGATTACCAAGTTGAGCCGATGCTACAGCTTGGATATTGAGATAAGGACTGAATAAGTGGACATGTGCAGTGAGAACCTTTGAGTTGTGGTGTTGAGATTATTGATGTGTTGTGAATAATGTTTCTTATAAATCATTTATATCTCCCCTTCACGTTACCTGACATTAAAAAGACCTAAAGCAAGCCAGGTGTGATGGCCCACACCTATAATCCCAGCACTTGGGGGTTGAAACAGGAGGATAGCAGGTTTGAGGCCAGTTTTAGTAACTTACTGAGGCCCTCAGCAGCTTAGTGAGACCTTGTATCAAATAAAAATACAGTAGGGCTGGGGATGTTGCTCAGAGGCAGAACACCCTTGGGTTCAGTCCCCAGTAACACGCACACACACACACACACACACACACACACACACACCATCTGAAACAGGCCTCCTCCTCTCCCCTCCCCTCCTCTCCTCTCTTCTCCTCCTTCCCTTTCTCTTTTCTTTTCTCTTCTCTTCTTTCCTCCTTTTTTTCTTTTCTGCTCTCCCTCCCTCCCTTCCTCTCTTCCCTTTTTTCTTTCTTTTTACTCAACTATCGACATTGAAATTTTGTTATGAGTTCTAATAATTAAGATAGTAACCACGGAAGTTGGCTACAGAATTCCGGACACAACATGATAGACTTAGTGAAATGCAAATCAGTAAACAGAATCGTTAGTGAATTCTATACATCCTTAGAATCCAAAACCATCCTTTTCTTTCAGTACATCGTAAAAAGAGATTTGCTTAAGTTTATTATTATTATTATTCTGAAGTCTACATTTGATAATTTTCTCATTAACTTTTTAGCAACAGAAAGATAGTGTGAACTTGTTTCTTGAATTACCTTTTCTGACCTTTTGCAAGATGATAATTACAAAAAAGAGAGGCCTGGAAAACTTGTAAAAAAAATTAAGCTTATAAAGTAGCAAAAATGGTCCTTCCGTGCTGGTGTCGATTTCAAAATTAACATTTTGGTTCATGTGCTTCTAATAATCACTGACCCTTACCTCGTGTACTTTCCACAGGAAATGAATACGGCAGAAATTACTTTGACCCACTGATGGATGAGGAAATAAACCCAAGGCGGTGCGGGATGGAGGTCAGCGGAGAGGGTGAGCTAGAATTAAGTATGTAATTTTTGTGTCAGAATATTCTTTTCCATTCATGAAAATGAGGTGACAGAGATCACACATGCAGTTCTGTCTAGATTTTGCAGCTTACAATTTAAATGGTAAGTTTTAACCACTAACAACATGATGGGCAGCCAAGGTAATTTTTGATCAAGGACAGCAAACTGGTCAGATAAAAGAAGGAGCGATCTGCTTTCATCTTACGCTACCGTGAGCAGTTCAGTGCCGTTAAAAGGCCCACGTTGTGTGTCTGAGAGGCACTGTCACGTTGCAAACGCATCTCTGCTCTTCGACTTTAAAATGAACATTCTTCAGTAAAGTGCACCGAGCACATGAGACTTCCCTGCACTGAGACTACTGAATTCTGAACTTTCAGTGAGCGCATGAAACTACCACAGACTTTGGAACCATGAAGATGCAGAGGTACAGTCATCTCTTCTGTGATCTTGAATCTAGTTGTGGTTAGAAAATAACAATTCAGAATTACTCCTTAGGGGTATGCCACTATGTGGATTTATAGTTTACAAAACAGTCTAAGGTTTACGAAGATGATCGATGAGATGATGACTGTCACAAAGATCCTCAAAGTCATTTACAATCCAGAAGAGCATATTCCTCTATAAGGTACCAGTCATTAAATCTGCACTTTTTGATGAAAGACAGGGCTAAATTCTCACACATGAAAGGAATCAAGTATAGTGCCAAGTTTCTTTTATGAAACAGTCCTTAAAAGACTTAACCTTACTTTTTAATATACTTTTATTGGCATATTGTAATCACAATGAGGTTTAGAGTGATAGGGGCATACATGCACACAGCACTTGGTGAGCTTCCCCTGGGTTCTACCCCACTCCCTCCCCTTCCCTGTACATGATATTGAGATTAGCACTGGTAACTTCATATATGTACATAGAATCATTTGGCGTGTTTCCTTCATCCCATCCTTAGCCCATCCTCCCTCCTCGAGACCCCTCCATCACTCCCTGGGGTTTCTCCTCCTTTATCTAGAGTCCTTCTTGTATACCAACTTCTCCCTAGCTTCCACATGTAAGAGAAAGGCATATGACACTTGACTTTCTGAGACTGGCTGATCCTACTTAACAGAATATTCTCGAGTCCCATCTATTTTCCTGCAAATGACATCATTTTGTTTTTCTTTATGGCCGAGTAGAACTCTGTTGTGAGTTTTGTAACTCATTCATCTGTTGATGGACACCTAGGCTGCTTCCATAGTTTGGCAATTGTGAATTGTGAATTGTGTTGCTATAAACATGGATATACATGTATCACTACAATATTCTGACTTCAATTCCTTTGGAAAGATACCCAAGAGTGGTATCTGACCATATGATGATTCCATTCCTAGTCTTTTGAAGAACCTCCAAACTGATCTCCATATTGGCTATACTAATTTGCAATCCCACCAACAGTGTATAAGGGTTCCTATTTCACCACATCCTTGCCAGCGTGTATTATTATTTGTATTTTTGATGATTGCCATTCTCACTGGAGTTAGATGGAATCTCAGTGTAGTTTTGATTTGCATCCCCTTAATTGCTAATGATGTTGAGCATTTTTTCATATATTTATTGGCCATGTGTATTTTTTCTTTTGAGAAGTATCTATTCAGTTCAGTTGCCCAAAGGAAGAAATACAAATGACCAATAAATATTATTCTCATTTTTAAGATGAAGAAAGAAGTTTTGTGAGATTAAGTATCTTTCCAAAAATCACAGAGATCTGGCAAACATAGTTTGGAATGCAGGTTCTTCACTACCTTTGGCACTGTCTGTTGTCTTTCCCCTAAAGAGTTGTGTTGACATATTGGGTCTTTCTACTCTTCCCTTTAAGAACTTTCCAAAGGGAAAGGAAGCAGGTTAATCCAGATTGTTGAATTTGAATTTGAAGGGGTCGTTGTCTTGCCTTCATTTCCTGTGTTATGGAATCTGTTTTCCTCTCTAGGAGTGAGTCTTATTGGGGCGCCATTGATGGGGAGCAGCTATCAACTGCTTTGAGTGGTTGGTCTGCTCAAAGAACTAGAACCTCTAAGCGATCATCTGTTATGACCTGTTCATTCAAGTTCGTCTTACATAATCCCCCCAAGTTATTTATAATTTATTGCTTCATGGTGGAAAGAAAAATATTAGTTCAGAATGACAGAGGAGGCCAGACTACTGAAAAATGATGTACTTCATATAATTACTAAACAGTTACCAACTATGAGATGGGTACTGTGTGCCAGGCACGAAGCTGAGTGTTTTATGCATGTATCTTGTTAAACCTCACAACCATCCTGTTTTGCAGGGAAGAAGATTAAAATTGAGAGAGTCTAAGAAACTGCCCCAAGCTGACAGAGCTAGATGGTGCTGAGATTTGGATGCAGGTTTGGTCTTTACCATGCTTGTGCCATGCTATCTTTCTACAGATAGCATCTCTATTTTAATCCCACTGGGACTGTTGTTATCTCTACAGAGAATGCCTCATCTATGCATCTGATGTGGCTCACTGTTAACTTCCAAATAAGAATCTTTTATGAGCCATATATAAGGTTTATATGTTTTGTAACTGTCCCACTAAGAGTTGTAAAGACTCGGGCAATGCTAGAATAAAGACCAGCTTCTCTAATGCAGACTCTACAAATTGTATTCCAGGAATGGCCCCTCTCCTCTTCCCCTGAGTGTTGGAGGTGTTAGGAGATCTATGCTGGCTCTCGACAAGAAAATGTATAAGTCGACTGATACTCAAAAAAGCCATCTGGAGTGTACAAGGAACAGAAGCTGTTAACTTTGTAGCCCTTTTTATGTCACACTCTCAAACAGGACATGTGTCCCAGCAGCCTCAGCTTTCCTGTGTAGTCACTCCAAGTCTCTGAGTGTAGACTGCAGTGGATATTTTTCCTTGAACACTGACCAAGGAATCTCAGGTGTGGACAGAAGGGGGAGACCTAGAATTCCTAGGAAGTTTTAATGTGGAGAATAAGGATCTCAGAGGGTTCTTCTAGAATACATGGTAGAGTTTCAGATGTGAGTTGCAGAATTAACTATCATCTTCAGAGTTGGTTCATCCATGGGTAGCAAAGTGGTAATTAGTATAATTATATGCACTGTATTAAAAGCAGCACAATAAAAGTGCAAATGCAGTTTAGTTGCCTACCTTGGGAAAGGAAACATGTTTGATGTATTGATGTATGTATGTGCATTCTAATTCTAACACTAGGATGGTCATAGAACTTGCATTGTTTATATTTGGTGATGTCTAGTGTTATGAGATATAGCCACATGACCTTTTTTTCTTTAGTGGAGATTGATATATTGATGTATGTATGTGCATTCTAATTCTAAGACTAGGATGGTCATAGAACTTGCGTTGTTTATGTTTGGTGATGTTTAGTGTTATGAGATAGAGCCACTTGACTTTTTTTTTTCTCTACTGGAGATTGAACTCAGGGCCATGAGCATGCTAGGCAAGTTCTCTTCAACTGAGCTACACCCCCAGCCTTAGAAGACCTTTAAAAACCTCTTCTGAAATTATGTTTTTATAATTAGGCTTTTGTTTTATTTTTTATTATTTTTTGCAGAGGCCTCTTTGCTTTAAATTCACAAAATAGCTAAGTATCCTGGAACATATAAAAGGATACAAAACCACTAAAGTTTGTATGTATATATACAAAGTAAAAATATGATATATACAGAGTAGCTAATAGAAAACATCCATTCATGTTGGTCAAACGCTTGGTATTCTATTGTATAACTTGACAAACCATAATGGCTTATTCTGAAATAATTCTTGAGTAATAGATGTTATAATCCATGACTATGAAACCCTTTTTACTGGAGAAGTATTTTATTATACAGGCTGTGCAATATACATATAAAATCATTGTTCTAATTATCATTGCTTTACAAAAGATTCTTTCTCAGAACAAGGCAGCATATTGAGTAGAATTTGTTTCTGTGACCCATAGTATAACTAAATAGCCATGATGATTAATCACTTCTTTTTGTAATTACATTTCAATATCTATAAATTAGCTGATGAGAAAGTTATCATTTATATGTTCTTTTAACACCCCTACGAGGTGATGATATAATTCTCTATAATTGGTTAATGGAGCCATTTGATGAGAGTAGAAAAAGAGAATACCAAGTAAAAGGACCAATTATTTTCAATCTTTGATATTAATATTAGTGCTAAATTGATTGACATGGTTTCTTGCAAATGCTAACCTGTCTTTTCTAAGTATAACATTTCATTGATGGCTTATGTGTGCTTTTGATGATTGCAAATATTTAAATGTAGCTAAAGTTTTTTGGGGAAAGTAAGTATGACACAGTTTCCTTCAATGGCCTATAATCTGTAAGCCTGAATGGCAAAAATGATTTAAGGCTTAATATTGCAGGAACCTATATGGAATGTGACATAGTTGGATTCATCAGTTTATGAAGCTATATGGCACTTTTTTTAAAGACTGCATCTTAGCTTTTAAACAAATGCTCTGGTGTGGTAGAAGGCAAGTAGTATATTGTTCTCAAACTTAGTATGAGCATAAGAAAAAATTACTGGAGTTCTCATGAATTCTCCTGGGAGTCACCACTCTTCCTCTTTCCTGTAAGTGGCCTACGGCAATCTGTGAAAATGGTTCATTACCCTCTTGACCCCCCAGAATCCCACAAAAACATGCAAATCAAGAGGTTCAAATCTTTATGTTTATTTTAAGAACACCCATGAAACTGCCCAGGCCATCAAGGGTATGCATTTCCCTGAAAAACCACCATGTATCTGAAGGATGTCACTTTTAAAGAAGCAGTGTGTGCCATTCCCGTGTTACAATGGTGGAGATGGTAGGTGTGCCCAGCCCAAACTGTAAGGCTGGACACCGGGTTGGTGGCCCAAAAAGAGTGCTGATTTTTTGCTGCACATCCTTACAAATACAGAAAGTAATGCTGAACGTAAGGGTTTAGATGTCGATTCTTGGGTCATTGAACGTATCCAGGTGAAGAAAGTACTCAGAGTTCAGGGTCGGATTAACCCACGCACAAGCTCCTTGACACACTGAGATGATCCTCACTAACAAGGAGCAGAGAGTTCCTAAACCAGAAGAGGAGGCTGCATGAAAGAAAAAGATATCCCAGAAAAAATTGAACAAACAAAAACTTATGCAATGGGAATAAATTCAGCATAAAATACATGCAAATAACATTTTTAAAAAAGAAATATTGTATATATTAAACTAGAAATTTAAAGGTTAGCCTTTAAAAACTAAATTCTAAGTTCTTAGTTTAACACATATAAGTTCATGCCAGAACCATATTATAATTTTTTGAAAGCATTAAGTGAAAGTTTCTCTGTATAAATGTAGCTGAATTCATGAATCGTTTTACTATTTTTTCACAGTGTGTGCTTAGTTCTCAATCATTTTGTCTCCCTTATTAAAATAACTTCTTAAAGTACAAGAGGACAGGGGCCTATCATGATTATATCTTCTTATAGTTACAGGTGCTTATTTCTATTGAATTTATGCCTAGGCTTCAACATTTACTAGAGGTGTGACCTTGGATTAATTCACTAATCTTTCTTTTCCATTTCTGCCAAATGGACATATAATACCTGCCACACTGAGTAGCTATGAGGACTAAAATACCAGTCCCTGCACAGATATGAAAAGTACAAACCTAGAACAATAAAGATGCTAATGATAATATTACTATTAATATTAATAAGATGAAAATATTAATATTACATATTAAATATCTCAGCTTAAGTAGAGCTGACAAAGTTAAGCATCACAGATAGTTATGCTAAAGTCAGGCCTCTAGATATTCAGTCTCATTTCTTTTTTTTTTTTTTTTTGCGGTACCGGGGATTGAACCCAGGGGCATTTTACCTACGAGCTACACCCCTGGCCCTATTTTGTATACTTTATTTTGAAACCGGGTCTCACGAAGTTGCGGAGGGCCTCACTAAGTAGCCGAGGCTGGCCGCGAACCTGGATCCTCTGGTCTCCGCCTCCCAAGTACAGGGATTACAAGCGTGTGCCACCACGCCCGGCGTTCAGTCTCATTTCTGAATCAGCAGACGTTTATTAGATGCCTTACTGTGCTAGCCATTGAATAACAGACTCTTATGCCGACTATTTTCTTTCAATTCTCACAGCTCTTTTTGCTTAGATCCTTTGAAACCACCCAAGTCATGCATTTATAGATAGTAACTTATAAGTCTTCCAAAATTATTTATGGGCTTACCAAAGTCTCATAGAATTTATTGGATCATCAGGCATTTACCAACTATTTTATACATGAGGATATAACTGATCCTAGGAAGTATAAACACTTATGCAAGGTAAGCCAGTGTATCAGCGAGCAAAGAAGGCAGTCAGCCATTCTCTGAGACCATAGCCCAGTGTTCTTTCCACTATCCCTCTTCATTTCCTTCCTGTTAAAAAAGCTCCTTTCCATTGATTCTAGTTAAAATTCTAGCATTGGAGATATGGAAAATTCCATATTATACTTTCCAGCATTTTTTAAAACCTGGAAGAGGGAGGATTATTTTATATTTCCAGTATGCATCTAGCTAGATGAATACATACCTTTTATAGATGATGCTGTTTTCAGGTGATAGAGAGGTAGAGCACACATACGATTTATATAAATGCTGGCATCTCTATGCAAATAAACAAGGTAGCCCACATAAAGGGCCTCTGTGTGTGCAGAGCTGGGGAACTGTTCTCAGGGATCTTAACTTGGGAAAATGAACCAAAGAGCCCTGGCTTCTCCTAAATCTATTCATCTCCCAGGCTGGTTTCGGCATCACAAGTCAGTGGTAAGCTGTTGAAACAAACAACATGCCATATTAATGCACGGCAAAGACCAGTGTCCATGTTTCAGGAGATATTTATTAAGTGGGAAGGCGGCTTTCATCCACAGCTCGGCTTTGCCCACTCAGTAAACATTACAGGATGAATAAGATTTGTTGTTGTTGCTTCTTAATCTTAAAACGTCTGGGCTTTAGTGTTTTCTCAGTATATTAAACAGAAAATAATCTGACAAGTTGTAGCTTGTGAAAAAAAAACAACCAACGTGTACTCCATATGAGAAATAAAGTGATCTGTTTACTGTGTGCTTAGTCAATGTTGAAATGACAAAGGTGAGTGGAATTCCATGTGGCCTTCTTGGATTCACAGATGGGAGCACAGAGGAGGCAGCTTTGAATTAGGAAGCACCCTGGAGTTCCAGGAAGAGACATGGGATCCACAAAGAGGGGGATGGAGCCACCCCTGCGTACATGGAGGGATCTGAAAGATGTGCTTGGAAAAACATGGTTCTGCTCCAAAGTTCTTCATTAAAACAGGTCAGCATTAAAATTACATCAGAAAATGTCAGGTGAGGTCTTTTGAAGATGATGAAATGACACAGCAGTCCTACAGGTTGTCTATCTTCTGATTTTGCTTCCTAGAAAAAACTCTTCCTAAAACACATGATTTATGACCTCATTGAGCCTTTCCTTTAGTTTTCATAAACATTTTACCAGGCAGAAGTTATTCTCCTTATCACGGCCTACTCTGGCCCTGGCACAATTTAGTTTCCCTTCATCCGTGTGTGTGTGTATGTATATAATACAATCCTAAATTGGCATAAACTCATTTGGATAAAATTAAGAAACTACTTGGACTTATTTGCACAACCACTGTTGTACTATGTGAATATTTTAGTATTTGTGAAGCTACCATTTAGGAAATTTAACTTGGACATTCTGATTGTCATGACTTTTATAGACACCTGTTCTGATTGCTGTATTAGGAGAGGAAAGGGGTTAGTCACTTTATCTCTAGTCAGTCACTTTATCTATCTCAAAAAATTACAAGAATCTCACAGGTGTAGGTCCAGGAGCATGTGTGTGTAAGTTGCTCCTTATGAAATGTAAGCTAATTCAGTCTAAAGAGGAAAGCATTTCACCAGGTGAAAAATATCGTTATCCATGATACCTTTTATAAAAACAGGCCATGAGCAGCAATATTATGTCCAACTGCAAATGTGAGAGGAGTACCTTAGAGTGGGCAGGAGGTTTTTTCTATTTCAGAGTGTGGAAATTCCATAACTGCTTTTAATTTCTTCCCTGTGCCACTTAGATCTGACTGTCGTGGGCACATTAAGGTTACGTCTATTTTGAGCTTTCTCACGTAAGTAACCTGAATTAGCAAGTACAGGCTTTCCTGACTTTCCAGTAGTGGGTCGAATTGTGTCCTCCAAAAATACATCCAAACCCTCATCCCCAGTACCTGCAAATGTGACCTAATTTGGAAATAGAGTCTTTGCAGATTTAACAAAGTTAAAGATCTCCAGATAAGGTCATCCTGGGTTTAGGGTGGGCGCTTACTCTAATGACTTGTGTCTTTTCAAGAGAGAGAAGAGAGAGATTTGAGACACAGACAAACACAGAGGGGAAGGCCATGTGAAGATGGAGGTTGAGTTGGGGGAGGCCTCTATGAGCACGGGAATGCTCAGGATTTCCACAGTCACCAGAAGCTGGGAGAGGCATGGAGCGGCCTCTCCCTCCCCTGAATACTCAGGAAGACGCCCAGCCCTGACAGTACCTCAATTTCAGACCTCTGGCTGCAAGAACTGTGAGCAAAAAAAATCTGTTAGTCACCAAGTTTATGATTATCACCAAGTGATGATTCTTTTAATATGCTTTTACTGGTGCGTTGTAACCACACATCATACTGAGGTTTGGTGCAATAGAAACTTCCATGCACGCAGCATCGGTGCGTTTTCCTTTCCACTGGCATCTAGGCAGCTGGTGCGGCTTCTGAGGTGGTGGACCGCAGGAGTGAGGCTCCGTCACTTCACAGACGTGTCAGCAAGGCCTCGCCTCTCCAGGAAGACTGGGCTCTCGCAGGACAAGGATGAACAGGATTCTAGACTCTGCCTTTGCATATAATCTTTCTTCTAAATATTTCTTATAGATGTGTATTCTGATACATCAGCAACTCAGTATTTTCTTTAAAAAAAAAACACCGTAGAGTGCCATTGTATATATTTCAATTTACCCCATGTTTTCCAAATATGTATATGGATTCTTTTAGGATATCTTAAAGGGTGATATGTTTTATTTCCTCATTCTGTAAAAGGTAAGCTGAGGAACACAATACCCACCTGCTGGGATGTTGTGAGACTGTCACTCAAAGGTGGAGCACACTGTCTAGAGGCTAATAACTAGCTGGGCATGGTGGCACATGCCTGTGATCCTAGTACTTGGGAGGCTGAGACAGGAGAATTGCAAGTTCGAGGCCAGCCTCAGCAACTTAGTGAGACCCTCACTAACTTAGCAAGACCCTGTTTAAAAATAAATAAATAAAAGGGTTGGTGGTGTAACTTGGAGGTAGAATGCCCCTTAGTTCAATTCCTAGTACCTGAAAAATAAAATAAACATTTTTTTAAAAAGAAAAAAACTCAAGTCTGCATTTTTACCATGTGTCTTTATCAGGAAAGAGCAAATACATTCTGGAATTTCACAAATGCGATCCTTACTCCCTTTCACCAATAAAATCTGTGATCCTATTTCCTGTCCTAATTTATATGTCTTAAATGATGTAAAAATCAACCTAAAATGATTGCCTAAATATTTGTGAGAGAATCATATGCTGCTACATGAACATATAGAGACATTTGTGCAGGGGAAGGAGGCTGAGCTTGGGAGTCGAATTTCCTGTTGAGTAGTCAGGGCCTTGCTCCTCACAAGGAGGTCCAGGGTAGAGGAGTCCCAGTGGGGGTCAGTGTTGTTGGGTGGGTTTCTTCTCTTGCTAACTTATATGATGACTGGGGTAACTGCTTCTCGTCCTAACATTGCAGAGTCCTATTATGGTGGTGGACATGGGGGGGGGTGAGGAAAGAATCCAGTTGCAAAAAGACATGGGCCCTTTACTAAGAGATTGCCAGTAGGGATGGGCTGGGAATGGTTTGGTACAGAGATTACTATTTAAAAACTCATCAGACCTAGAGATCCTGACTAAGAGTGTTCTTTCCCTGTGCACACAGGAGTTTTTTCCTTGTTTTTCCTTCCTTCCTTCCTTCCTTCCTTCCTTCCTTCCTTCCTTCCTTTTCTTTCTTCTTTTCATTTTCCCCTCTCCAACATGCACATCAATTGTCAGGATCTCTAGGGGAAAATGAAAAGAAGAAAGAAAAGGAAGGAAGGAAGGAAGGAAGGAAGGAAGGAAGGAAGGAAGGAAGAGAGAGAAACAAGGAAAAAACTCCTATATGCACAAGGAAAGAACACTCTTAGTCAAGCATCCCTACCACAGGAAGCCTCCCCTGCCTTATTTTTCCAGAGTAGAACACAGGGGGATGAAGTTTGTCTTATCACTTTGTAAAGCACTGTGGGTAGTTGTGTGTGCACATGGTTGTGTGTGCACATAGAGGTCTCTGTGAGTATGGCCGTGAGTATATGACTGTGTTCTTGTGTTTTGGAGCAGGGAGTGGTACAGAGCACAGTATGATAGTCATCATTTCCTTCCCATGGACCTGATGCAGAACTGATGAGAGAATTGCTCTTGGAGTCAATCTTTAGCTAGCAGAGTGACAGTGATACCAGCAGTAATATCATCACACCTGCAGCAACTGGGAGCATCAGCTAGGAGCAGTCCGTCAGGTGGTGGAAGTCATGGTGTAAATCAACCTCTGCAGACTTCCAGAAGTACTTAGAGGAGAACTTTGCAACTGGCTGAGGTCTCACGATGAAGGGAGGATCTTTAAAGCCCTGAAATCTGGTCATTTTTTTGGGACCAACTTTAGTTCACATGAATGAGTCCACATGGAATAGGCTGGCTCTGTAATCATCTTGGAAAGATGCTGCAGTTGATCTTTCAAGTCTGATGCATCTCAGTACATGATGAAATTAGGAGAGACAAAACCAAGAGCAAGGATGGATTGTAGGAGAAGAGCGGGGAAAGGCTCTTGGGGTCAGTTGAAAGGATCACATCTCAAGGGTCATGCAAATGGGGAAACATAATTTTTATTCTTATCATAGGGCCATTTAGTTGCCTAAGTATACAAAGCTACTTTAGAATATTTGTGCTAACTTTTTGCATTCCTCTGAGGCGGGAAAGCTTGTAGAAAAGACATTATAAAAAACTCAGGTCCGAGAATTATCCAGTGTAGAATAAAACTAATCAATTAAGTGCAGAGTTTTTACAAATTTAGTCACAGAGGAAATCCGGGGGAAAATAATACATGGTTTTCCAAATAAATATTGAATTAGAAATAAAATAATTTCATTTTACATTTTAGCTACCAGGAGGAAGTGTTTTCCTGGACATTTCCTCACATTTATTGTAGGCTACGTACCTGTTCCTAATCAGTTGCAGATAACTAGATTTTCCTCTGAATTTTAATTGTAAACAATCCATACATTTAGCTTATTCAATTAGGAAGCCATGCTTTAAGGAGGTTTTGTGTGTGTGTGTGTGTGTGTGTGTGTGTGTGTGATATTCATGTGCAGTATTTTGAAGATTTTGTTTTAATATTAAAAATAAAACACAGCATTTTGGGTGGTGGTGGAATTAATGTGCTAGCCATAACTAAGCATAGTCCAGGGAAATGTTCTGAAAAGTAAACCAGTGTGTACTGGTAAGAATCCTACCTTCTAAATTCTGTATCACTGCTTGGCATTTGGCGTGGACATGAATCAAATCTAGCATTGTGAAGTGACTGAAAGTCAAGTCTGAAATCTGATTCTGGGATAGGAGAGAGAATGCAAAAATATACAACCCATAGTATAGTAAAATCTGCATAACTTTAAAGATGGATTTCATAATATACTTTAATAGGTTAGCCAGTATATTTTCTATAAGCTAGAAACTTGTATTCCACTCTGTGATTAAAAGAGGAAATCTTTTGGAGAAAAAAATTGATTTTTAAAAATTACTCAAAACATTTACCTGAGCTAAATTTCTATTTTTTACTTGCCCCAAATAGTAGTGAATGTATCATTTTCTTATACATTATGTTAAATATAAATACAAATATAAATTAAATACAATGAACAGAACTATAAGGAGAAAGAGAACAAGAACACAGACATTATTTCATAGTATGAAAAGAAAACGTAATAGTGATTTTCCATATCTTTATTCAAGAGAAACAATAATGGCGCCATCATGTTTTTATAAGTTTGCACATCTTTTCAATATTCAGAGCCTTTTCTGAGGCCCTTTTCTGAGAAAAGGGCCATGTTATTATGACTTTTGGTACTAGGGATTGAACCCAAGTGCGTTCTACCCCTGAGCTACAGCCCCAGTCCTTTTTAAAATTTTTATTTTGAAACAGAGTCTTGATAAGTTGTTGAGGCTGGCCTCAAACCTGTGATCCTCCTATCTCAGCCTCCCAAGTACTGGTATTATAGTTGTGCACCATCATGACTGGCTGGGCCATGTTAATATATGTAAAAGATATTTGTATGGAGTAGAAACATTATTTTACATATTAAAAGGTTCACAAAACCTGGAAGTTTTAACCTCTAGTTGAGTGTAAAAAAGACAATTTTACAGTGTAATTTATGGAATACATTTTTTTGCATATTTAGCTTTCTTTTTACTCATTTGTTTAAAAAATTCCTCATTAGTTACTTTTTTACAACTTTCCAAAATGTTTTGGAGACATTCAGATAGAGGCATTCTTGCCAAATTTGATGAGACTTCAAGGAGAAGCAAACTACCATCAAGAATGAAATGCATAAACTCATTTTAGTGACATTAGCCTTTTTTATTTTTTATTTTGAAACAGGGTCTTGCTAAGTCGCTGAGGCTGGCCTTGAACATGTAATCCTCCTGTCTCAGCCTCCCACGTACTAGGATTACAGGTGTGTGCCACCACCTCAGCCTTCAATATTTATATCCTTTCAAGATCACAAGTCCTCTTAGAATTTTCCTGTTCAAAGTAAACAAAGTGAATCAACAATCTTTTCGTTGTCATTTTGTATTGTTGGTGTTGTTCCTTATATAACAAAATGCCATAGACTGGGGGTGGGACTTCAAAAGCACTTATAGAGAAGATTGGAGTCCAAGATCAGGGCGATCAGGGTGCCAGTATGGTCAGTTTCTGGTGAGGGCCCTCTTCTTGGCTTATAGATGGCTCCCTTTGCAATATCTTCTCATATGATGCAGGATAGAGACAGAGAGAGCAAGCTCTCTTGATATCTCTTCCCATAAAGGCACCAATCCCATCATGATGGCCCCACCCACGCGGCCTCATATCAAACTAATTATTTTCCAAAGGCCCCATCTTCAAATACCATTGCACTGGGAATAGGGCTTCAACATTTGAATTTTGGGGAATCACAATTCAGTCTGTAGCATTCTTTCTTAAAAACCCTATATTGTCACGAAAACTTTTCTACATAGATTTTAGCTCATGAAAAATTCATTTACCCTGAGTCCTGAAGGATGTACTGATTTCCCAAATGTTTCAGCTGAAGTGCTTCTAGTTGCTCAGTGCTTTGTTTATTTTAGGGTAGGGCTTTGGATAGGAAAGAGGCCCGAGGCTGAGAAGCAACACTGCTCAGGATGGGTGGACTGCCAAGGCCCTGAGAAGTTTTCTTCTTACTCTCAGAGACACAAAGTGCTACTCAATATTCCAGGAAGAAAATTTTGACGTGCATTTTTAGGAAGGACAAAGTAAAACAAAATTGCCTATTTTTCTGCTAACATTTATAAAATCTTTTCCAATCATTTGAAACCTGATTTGTATCATAGTGATTCTGCACCATTTATCATTGTGAAAGAGGTGAGATCTTTTCAAATATATACTGAATATGTGCCCTGGTTACCATTTAGACTTGCTCACATTGAGTGCTTAGAGTATCGGAGTATATAATGGTATAAGGAGACTTAATTTGAAAAGGACCCGAGAATAAATTTATATTCATGATTGAAAATTTCCAGCAAAATCAATAATTCAACTCTTAGCTTTTCTAAATAAATCTTTGGATTACCTTCATTCCCAAACAAGAGTGAGGTAAAATTTACATGTGCATGCATATGTGAGTGTGTGTGTGTGTGTGTGTGTGTGTGTGTGTACATATATATAAAAAAAGAGATTTGTCAGTAAATTTTCTTAAGGACCATTAAAATAAAGAGAGAGAGAGAGAGAGAGAGAGAGAGAGAGAGAGAGAAAGAAATACTTAATCCGGGTGTGGTGGCACATGCCTGTAATCCCCATACTTTAGAGGCTGAGACAGGAGGATTACAGGTTCGAGGCCAAGCCTCAGCAAGTTAGTGAGACCTTCAGCAAGTTAGCGAGAATCTATTTCAAAATACAAACATACAAAAGGGCTGGGGGGTGTAGTTGGAGGTAGTAGGTCCCTGAGTTCATTTTCAGTACCAAACCAAACAAAACAACAAAAAGATACCTGAGAAAATAATAGTAATATGAATGTTTTGATTCTATGTTCTATCTACCAAGTCTGTTGAAATGTGAATTCCACATAGATTTTTTTTTCTTTTGCGGTACCAGGGATTGAACCCAGGGGCGTTCTACCTCCGTGCTACACCCCCGGCCCTATTTTTTTTTATGCTTTATTTTGAAACCGGGTCTCACGAAGTTGCGGAGGACCTCACTAAGTAGAGAGAGAGAGAGAGAGAGAGAGAGAGAGAGAGAGATGAGGCTGTCCGCGAACCCAGATCCTCTGGTCTCCGCCTCCCAGAGTACTGGGATTACAAGCGTGCGCCACCACGCCCGGCATTCCACATAGAATTTTAACAATTCCAAGGAAAACTCCCAGTATGCACAACCTTCTAAACCCTGGACGTTGACTATATTTTTGAATAATTCTCCAACAAGAACTAGTTGATTGCAGGAAGCCTCATTTTCAATATGTCTGGAAAAGATCAATTATTATTAACAAGAATTAAATCTGAATATGGAGAGAAACAGCCTTCTTAACTTTTACCTTCTAATTTTTCTCTAATAAGTTATTGCTGACCACAATGTTCATTAGTGGCACAATAAAAAGAGCTGCTTGTAAATAATAACTCCTCTTATAGTTACATAGTGCCTTTGATCAGAGCGCCTCAGAACTTTCATGACTCATTAATTTTTGAAATACCTCAGCGAAGTATAAAGGCATCAAGGAATTCTACCCTCATTTTGTAAACAGAGAAACTGAGATATTTGAGGAAAAAAAACTATGTGAAAGTCCTCAATGATTTGGTGAAAGAATCAGGAATATGATGTGTAAACCGAATATTTAGAGCAAAGATAAATGGTGCTCAACAGAAACCAATAGCACACTCAAAATCGACATGCTTTAAATTAATGATTCACATTTAGTTTTTATTCTGAATTATTTCTTCCATTTGGTAATGGAGAGCTATCTACAACATCCCATTAACATCACTTAATATTGGGCCATATCCTTGAGAATTTCTTTTAAATCTTTTCTATATGAAAAATATTGTACATTTCTTATAAAAAATCAAGTTGGTTACCAATAGAAGAAACGATGAAAATAATTATATTTCTTGTCTCATTTCACATCTATATATAGTTAGTCAATTAAATATAAGTCTAATCCATCATTAATTGATTTTGAGGAATATCATGAAAAAGATGTCATACTCTACTTCATTGCAATTTTCATACAAATGGAATTTAAGAACATAGACCCTGCAATTTTTCCCCCAAAAGCCTACTTAGTCTAATTAGAAATGACACTCAGAAGATAACAAATCATGTATTATATGTTTTAAAATAGTTAGAAGATAGGACTTGGAATGTCTCACAGAAAACTGATGAATGTTTGAGATGATATGCTAATTACCTCCATGTGACCATTACACAACATATACGTGTATTGAAATAGCACATTGCACCCCATAAATAAGAACAATGACTATATCGCGTGTCAACTAAAAAGTTTAAAAAGAAGATAACAAAGCACATTTATTTTCAAAATGATTCTCAAAAGAAACAACACACTGTGTGGTTCTTTAGAAAAATAATTTCTCTTTTACATAGTTATTTTTCATTACTCCTTTACTGTGTTATGGTTACTTAAATTTTCAAAGGCTTATGCCTTGGGATCCCTGTGAGTGACAGATTCTATATGAGCAGGGGTTGTATACACACAAACACATCCAGACACAAACAAGGCATTGTATGTTCTATGTGTCTTCACTCTCAGCTTCCTAGCACATAACAGTTTTATATATAGTAGATCTTCAAGATTACTTACTTATTGCTTTCCTTGTTATTTGACTGAGAGTTTACTTCCCTCGTGCTATCTGTTTTGCTTTTATGATACACCAAGGCTCTCTTATTATTATCTCTGGTGCTCCTCAGATGAAATCCAATGTCACTGCTTATTTAAATTTGGTCAATCTGCCTCTCTCAGGATACCTGAGGTGCTAATTAAAATGCATATTCTGAGTACCGATACAGACTTAGTGTCTCCTAATCTCTGTGACAGGAGCCCTAGAATGTATAATTTAACACAAACCCTCTAGGAGATTCTTATACACATTAAACTCAAGACTTTTCCCTGTCTTATAATAATAGTTAATATTTCTATTGTACTTACCATATAGTAGGCATTGTTTGAAATACTTTAGTAACTCATTTAATTCTCACAAAAACCTTTGAGATGCTATGACTTAGGAAAAAAATGAGCTATCCTGCCAAGAACATGAATTCCCACTGTCCATTTATTTGTAATGCACTGATTGTAAATGAGATGGCAACATAAGATCTATAAGAGATGAGGCAAGATTTCAGTTTTAGTTGGTAGGAAGTTACAAAAGAAGTATAGAGAATCCCTGCTTACCCTTCACTCAGATTGAATTATTTAAAAATCACTTTGCCCATTTTCTGATGCTATAAAATAATACCACAAACGTGGTGATTTTATCAAAACCCACTCTCATTATAACCCCCCCCCACTCTTGTAATAATGGCATTAATTCATTCACAAGGGCAGACCCCCTATAACTAGTCACCTCTTGAAGGTCTGCCTCTTAACACTGTTGCAACTGGGGATAAGCTTCCAACATAGACTTTGGGGGAACACATTCAAACCACAGTATCACTGGAGTAGTTCAATTATTTCATTGTGATTTTTTTCATGGTAGAGTGAATTTATTCAATCTTTAAGACTTAGTCATAGATAATGGGGTCTTTTGGTGAAAAATTTGGAATTTATCCTCATGTTTCCATTGTTTGTTTAGGTTCTTAGAATTTTCTCACTAATAAGTTACCTTGAGCAGCAAAAACTTTTCTCCAAGGACATTTTGTTTATTGGAGATAATAAAACAAATTGAATATGGACAAGGGAGGTATCACAAGTTAAGATACCCACAAGTAGATCAAGGGAACAGAATAGAGAGACCGAAAAAGACTGACAAATGTAGTCAACTGACTTTTGAAAGAAGAGCAAAGGCAATTCAATGGAGAAAAGGTATTCTTTTTGGCAATTGGTCCTGGAACAACTGGACATCCATATACCAAATATACCAAAAAAATCTGGATATAGAACTTATACCCCTCACAAAAATTAATTAAAAATGGATCATAGACCTAAATGTAAAGAATGAAACTATAAAACTCCCATAGCATAGTAGAAAACCCATATGACAGTTAGTAAGTACGGTGTTGACTTTTTAGATACAATACCAAAGGCAAGATTCATTAAAACAATTGTTACCCTAAACTTCATTAAAATGAAAACTTCTGTTCTGCAGAGACACTTTAAATGGAGTGAGAAGACAAGCCATAGACCAAGAGATATGTCTTTGCAAAGGACATATCTGATAAAGGCCTGTTATCCAAAATGTACAAAGAACTCCTAAAACTCAACAATAAGAAAATAAGCAGCCAGATAAGCATGTTATCCAAAATGTACAAAGAACTCCTAAAATTCAACAATAAAAGAATGAGTAGCCAGATAAGCATCTGAAAAGAAGTTCCACATCATACATCATTAAGGAATTCCAAATTAAAACAACAATGAGATACCACTGCATACCTATTAGAATAGTGAACACTGTTAACACTAAATGCTGACAAGGATATGCAGCAACAGGGCTACTCTTCTGCAGGGATCGATATCCAGAATACATGAAGAACTCAACAAACTGAACACACACACACACACACAACCCACAAAAACTAATCAATAAATGAACAAATGAACTAAACAGATATTTCTCAAAAGGAGAAATACAAATGGCCAACAAATATATGAAAAAATGTTCAACATCACTAACAATCAAAGAAATACAAATCAAAGCTATATTGAGATTTTATTTCACTCCAGTTAGAATGGCAATGATCAAGACTATGGATAATAATAAATGCTGGTGAGGATGTGGGGAAAAAGCAACACTTATACATTGTTGGTGGAATTTGGAAATTAGTATGGAGGTTCCTCAAAAGAGTAGGCATGAAACCACCATACGACCCATATATACCACTCCTCAGTATTTATTCAAAAGAATTAAAATCAGAATACTGCAGTGATACATGCATATCCATGTTTATAGCAGTACAATTCACAATAGCCAAATCATGGAACTAACCTAGGTTTCTCTCAGTAGATGAATGGAAAAGGAAAATGTGGTATATACACACAACAGAGTTTTACTTAGCCATAAAGAAGAACAAAATTATGTCATTTGCAGGAAAATGGGTAGAACTAGAGAACACCGTTCTAAGTGAAATCAAGTCAGATTCTGAAAGTCAAGGGTCATGTGTTTTATCTCATATATGGAATCTAGAGAGAAAAAAAGGGGGGAAATGCAGGGAGGATCTCATGGAAAGAGAAGGGAGACCAGTAGGGTAAAGAATGGGGTCAAGGGGAGGGGAATGGGGAATGAAATTGACCCAATTATATCATGTGCATGTATGAATATATCACGATGGATCCCATTATTATGTATAATGATAATGCACCAATAACAATTTTAATAAAACATGGAAGCCTGTTATTCTCTCCTTATTTTTCACCAAGGATTCCCAGGAGTCCCTGATCTTTTGCCTCGCCTCCTCTGGGTTCCATTTATTCCACTCCGAGGCTGATGCTGTAGCTTTGTGTTATAGGAGGTCATGCATGAATGCTCTTTCCAATCTTTGTATCTGTGGATCCTTTCATTTCTCATAGCTTTCCTTTAGAATCATTAAAACTCAAGTCTCACATTTGAGAGAATTGACTATAATATATTTAAACAGCATGCCATTCAAATTATTTTTAAAAAGCAATTTTCTACTGTAGATTTAGAAACCAGCAGATCTATTTTAGCTAGCATAATTTCTGATTAACTAATTTAATCTTTTCAAAATTACATAAGCAAACCTGAAACAAGCCTCCATCAATTTTTTTGCCTTTGGATGTAACATAATATTTTCAAAAATGAACCAAATAGAGTAATTAGCCCCCAGGCAGAGCAAATGACTTTAATAGCCATCTTCTGCAACATTCCTTTGGTTTAAAGACTAAAAATGAAAATAAAAATGTGGCAGCCCAGGGGTTAAAGCTCTGCATGTGCCCTATTAAGCGAAGGTTGGTGCATAGCCTTACCTTACAGAAGCAGCTCAAAAAGAGAAGAGAATTGATATCTCCCCTTTAGGCTACCAAAGCTCTCTTCTGATGGGACCATCTGATTTGCAGAAGTGCTTAGCTGCCTACAATTGCATGGAGGGATATTTTAAGTTCTTTCGTTAAGTTAGTTTTTGTTTGCTTTCAATTCCATTATTTGTACTACATAAGATCACAAATAAATTATTCTAGTTGTAAGTGGATAGACATCAGTCTTTTGAAGAGGAGGTGTGATCTATGTGATGAAGAACCTACCTTTAGAGGTTAGGTCTGAGCTCCCGGTCTTAAGATCTGACTAGCTCCAGTTTCCTTGGTCAAAATGTTTCCTCAAGCAATCTGGACCTTTGTTTTCACATTTGCACAGAAGGCTAGATTTGACCATCTCCAGGATTCTTTTCAGTTCTAAAATGTCATATGTAAATACAATAGTTATTAAAAAGATAGCAGGTAACCCCCAAATCCATGATGTGGCCAGTAGAATTCTTTCTTTGCTGGAAATTTCCTTCATTGTGGATTAATTACACTTCACTTCACCCTATACAGCTTCTTCTTTCTTTCTTTCTTTCTTTCTTTCTTTCTTTCTTTCTTCTTTCTTTTCTTCCTTCCTTCCTTCTTTCTTTCTGTCTTTCTCTTTCTCTCTCTCTCCTTCCTTCCTTCCTTCCTTCCTTCCTTCCTTCCTTCCTTCCTTCCTTTTTGTGGTACTGGGGATTGAACCCAGGGGCATTCTACCTCTGAGCTACACCCCCAGCTCTATTTTTAATTTTGAAACAGGGTCTCGCTAGGTTGATGAGAGTCTCACTACTTGCTGTGGCTGTCCTTGAACCTGCCATCCTTTAGTCTCACTTCCCACATTCTGGGTGTGAGACTGAAGAACAGCCATGACAGGCTGTGCTTCTGAAGAAACTAGGCTAGGCCCAAGTTTCTGTTTCCCAGAAACTAAACCAATAGTTCCAAGAGATGTTCTCACGGAAGCCACCGCTCGGTGGGGCCTGTCAGAACAATGGTAGGGCCTAAATCAATAGTCCCCAACTTTGTTCTCACAGAAACTACCACCCGGTGGGGCCTATCAGAACAATGGTGAAAAGTCCCCAACTCCTCAGGTGTGACGATCCAATCAGTGAACTCCAAATACCCCTAACTGTTGCCAACTGTATATGTAACCAAAATGTATAAAAGCCTGAGTAATTTAGAGCTCGGGGTCTGAGGTCAATACTCCACTGTGCTGGATGAGACTCGGACCCTAGCTCGAGCTAGCTAATAAAGTTCCTTTGCTTTTGCATTATCGATTGGTGGAACTGGTCTCTCATTTCTCCGAGCACTCGAACCTGCAACCTAACACTGGGATTACAGGTGTGTGCCACCCTGCCTGGCTACACAGGTATTTCTAAAAATTTTTAAGCATTAGAACCACCTGACACATATGCATGTTGTTTCAGTCAGCATTGTCACTGTTGTAATCCAAAACACCTGACCACCACAACATAGAGGAAGGTTTATTTGCTCACAGTTCTGGAGATTTTTGGGGTTCAGTCCATGTCAGGTTGGGTTACACCTGTGTTGCTCAGGGTATGGTGGTGGGAGACAGAGCATGAGCTGAGAGACTCTACTCTCACATCATGGAGGCTGGAAGCAAGAGGGAGGGCAGGAGGAGGCGGGACCATATATAATCTTTAGGACCACACCCCCAGAGACCCCTCGTTAGTAACCAAACCCCACCTCCAACATGGCTGCCTTGTTCCAGTAAGGTCTAGGGAGGCATTCTAAATGCAAACCATAGTACATATTAAAGTGTGGGTTTTGATTTGTTTGGTTTGGGGTGTGACCAGGAATCAACATTTTATGTAGATTCCCATGCAAATTGCTTTCAGGTGGTCTCTGAGGAACTTTTTACTGTAATTCCTGTTGAGCAGTGATTCTTGAACTTTATAACACTGACCAGGGGACAGACTGCTGTGATTCGAATGTCTCCACCAAAAGTCATGTCAAACTTTAATCCCCACCATGAGATATTAAGAGGGTGGAAACTTAATCCAACTGTGGTATTGGGAGGTGATTAAAGTTAAATGAGGCCATAGGGTGGAGCCCCAATCCAATGAGGCAGTAGCTTTATAAGAGGAGGAGAGGACTGAGCTCCAATCCTGTCTCACCATGTGATTCCCTCTGCTGCCCAAGACTACAGAGTCCCTGCCAGCCAGAAGAGTCTCACGAGATGCAGCTGTCCAATCTTGAACTTCCCAGCCTTCAGAATTATGAGCTGAGCAAACCTTTTTTTAATAAATTACTATCTGTGATATTTAGTTATATATGCAGTGTAAAATGGACTAAGACACAGAGTATCGTCTACTATTTACCAAAGGTCACTTCATTGATTTTCACCCTAAATGAGGGCCCCACTAATAATATATATAATCAAATTTGGAGACTGTCTACAGTCAAACATGAAGCCGGGTGCTGTGGTGCACACCTATAATCTCAGTACTTGGGAGGTTGAGATGGAGTATTACAGGCTCAAGGACAGCCTCAGCAACTTAGCGAGACTCTGTTTCCAAATAAAAAATAAAATAGGGCTGGGGGTTGGAGGTACAATGCCCTTGAGTTCAATCTCCAGTATAAAAAATAAAACAAAAAAACAAAAAACAAACATCAGAAATACCCAAAGGGTTGGGAGTGTGGCTCAGTGGAAGAATGCTTGCTTACTGTGTGCAAAAGGCCCTGGGTTCCAGCACTGGAAAAAAAAAGTAAAAGTAAGTCAGACTGTTTCTTACACCTGTCTTCTGCCTACTTGCTTACTTTAGGGTTAATTTGCTTTTCTTTAAAAAAGTTTAAATTCAAAGCATACATCACTGATAGACTTTAGAAGATATGTGTTTTCTTCTAGGTATTTCTTTGCTACAGTCCACTAATTTAGACATGTTATGCTTTAATTATCACTCAGTTCAATATGTTTTAAATTTCTCTTTTGACATATGGGTTTTTATTTATTTATTTATTTATTTTTGCGGTACTGGGGATTGAACGCAGGGGCATTCTACCTCCACGCTACGCCCCTGGCCCTATTTTTTTTATACTTTATTTTGAAAGCAGGTCTCACAAAGTTGTGGAGGGCCTCGCTAAGGAGAGAGAGAGAGACAGAGACAGAGACAGAGAGAGAGAGAGAGACAGAGACAGGGAGAGAGAGAGCGAGAGAGCTGAGGCTGGCCACGAACCCGGATCCTCCGGTCTCTGCCTCCCAAAGTACTGGGATTACAAGCGTGCGCCACCACGCCCGGCGACATATGGGTTTTTAGATGCATTCTCTTTAAATTCCAAATATTTGGGCATTATTTCTAGATATTTTTATCGATTTCTAATTTAACACAGTTGTGATCAGAGAATATACTCTGTGTTTTTATCAGTTCTTTGAAGCTGATTACAGGTTGTTTTAAGGCCCAGAATATGGTCTGTCTTATTTAGTGTTGCCTCTGTGTTTCAGAAGACTGTATGTTTTGCTGTTGTTGGATGTAGTATTTTATAAATGTCAAATAGGACAAGTTGTTTGATAGTGCTGCTGTTACAACTTTCTGTATTTTTGCTATTTTTCTGTCTTTTTCTATGAATTCTTAAGAGTAGAGTATTAAACTTTCCTATCATTATGAAATGCTCCCTTTTTATCTCTGGCAATAGTCCTTTTTTGAGGGTCTATTTTATCTGTTATTATTTTGCATGGTTTACATTTCAGTTGTACTTTACTTTGAAGATGTTATGTTAAAGGTATGTTTCTTGCTAACTACATATGGTTTGGCCTTGATTTTCTATTTAGCCTCACAATCTCTGCCTTTGTATTAGGGTATTTAGACTATTTACAGCTAATAAAATCATTACAAATTTGAGACTAAGTATATCATTTACTTATACATCACTCTGCTTCTCTTTTATTGCTTTTTTGAGAGGGCTTGCACTAGAGTTTGGAATATCTCCCAAAGGTCCATGTTTTTAAAGCTTGTTCCCCAACATGGCACAGTTGGGACATGGAGGAAACATTAAGAAGTGAGGCCTACTGGGAGGTTTTCTGGTTATTAGGGGCATGACCTTGAAGGAGATAGTGGGATCCCAGCCTCTTCTTCCTCTTTCATTTTTTTTTTTTTGCGGTACCGGGGATTGAACCCGGGGTGTTTTACCTCCGAGCTACACCCCCGGTCCTATTTTTTATCCTTTATTTTGAAACCAGGTCTCCTGAAGTTGCAGAGGGCCTCACTAAGTAGCTGAGGCTGGCCGCGAACCCGGATCCTCCGGTCTTTGCTTCCCAAGTACTGAGACTACAAGCATGTGCCACCACCCCCGGCCCTCTTTCATTTTTTTTACTGGCCATGAGATGACTGGCTTTGCTCTCCCATATACTTTTGCCCGACATACTACCTGACCCAGGCCTAAAGCAATGGTGCTAATTGGTCATCAACTGGAATCTTCAACATTGTGAGCTAACATAAACCTTCTCACTTTATAAGTTGATTTATCTCAGGTATTGGTCATAGTAATGAGCTGACTGTTTTTTTGGTGAATCAAGTAGGGTTGTTTGGTATTTATTTTATCTATTCTACTGATGGTTTTTTGAGCTTTATATTTTCTTTATGTTCTAGACATTATAGTTTGCAACTTTAACTTCTCACAGTCTACCTTAAAATGTTTGTTTCAAAAAATTTTAAAAGTTTACAATAGTATATATCTAATTATAAACCTCCCACAGATTTTTATTTTATTGTTAAATATTTTACTTTTACCAATGTTAGAACTTCCAATGCATTGATAATATATGATTTCATTTAAAATAGTCAAAAGAATCATAGGGGAATTTAAAAACACATACATTATTAAAAGCATAAATGGTAATATTTTTAAAGGTGCTTTATGCTTACTACATATTATTACTTCTGATGTTCTTAATTATCTCCAGTGAAATTGTATATCCATCTGGTATAATCTCTCTTAAGACTACAGAATTTCATTTAGTATTTCTTTCAGTGCAGATATGGTGTAGATGAATTATTTCAGGCTTTGATTGAAAATGTACTTATTTTGTTTCCATTTGGAGGGATATTTTGTTTGAATATATTATTGTATACTAAGATATTTTTTTGAACAGCACTTTATGCTCTCCCATATATAGTCTCGCGGCCTTCATTTTTCACTTGTGAAGTTGGCTGGCTTTCTTATTCTTGTTTCCGTAGAGGTAGTCCAGTCACTTGTCATTATTCAAATTTGGCTACTTGCTAAAGTTTATTTGTGACCCTCAAAGCAATAATTGTGGCACTTATCATTGATCATGGACGTGTGCAGAGTGGCAAACGTTTGATCCACCTGACGTGCAGGTTACCGACTATGGCTGAACAAGGTGGCGCTCCCCACTCCCATCAGCTCTCATATTATGACCCAGGGTCCTTTTTGTGGTCTAGTTAGTGCCACATATTTTTTTTGCCTTTTTTTTTGTGCTTTCTGTTGGTAATTTCATTGTTTTAAATAGTCTCCATGTCTAGTTAAGTCTGTCTGGTGTTGGTGTTAGAGTCATGGGTACTATGTTTAGGAAAATGTTCAACCCATCTCAGTGCTGCATCACTGGCCTGTTTGAAAAGGTAGTTCCATGTGACAAAATGGAAAATTTGCATGCGAGGAAGATTCTGCAGATTCTTCAGGAAGCTGTGGCAGAATTTTAGGAATATCAGCTAAGTGTTGAATAGGAAAAGGGTTATGTGGAAGAGCAGGTGTCTGATGTTGATTAGATTGGATGGATTGTTTTATAAGGATTTTGGCAAATGAATCTGTAAAACACAAGTAGCATTTCAGTTGATGAAAATGCTGTAACTTGAGGATCTCAGGAAGCTAACTCTGTATTTCCTCTAGGAGAAATAGTTCTGTATTCAGAGTTTGCAGTGGCTTTACAGAACATAATTTCCACAAAAGGAAGAATTGATTGTAGGTCTTCTGACCTGAATGCTTTACAAATTTTTCCTATTTGGATGACATCATTTTGACTCTCCTGCTCCTTAGGTCCAGTTTATATTTACTCCGTAGGCTTGCTGGATTACTTAGGCTGGTGTTTTTTGTCTTTTGTTAACTATGCAAAATTCTTAGCCATTACCTTTTCATATATTTCTTCTGTCTCCATTCTTTCTCTCCTCCTTCTGGGACTCCATGAATGTTAGACTATTTGATATTATCTCACAGATCTTGGATGTTGACTTTAATTATTTTATTTTATTTCTTTTCCAATTTGCATTTATTAACCTATCTTCAATTTTACTGACTCCCCCCCCCCCAGCTTCATCTAGTCTGCTCATAATTTCACTGAAAGCATTATTTAGTACTATTTAAAAAAATCTAGACTGTTCATTTGGCTTTTTTTCTTTCTTTGTTAATTTCTATCATCTACTCATTATTTGTTCATCTTTTCAAACAATGTCCTTTATTTTTATTAATTATTTAAAAGTCCTCATAATTTCAGCATCTCATCTATCTCTGGGTCTGTCTCTTCTCTTGATAATAGGTCACATTTTCTTGCTTCTTTTCATTTTATAATTTTTTAATCAAATCATGGAGTTCAATGTAAATGTACCATTAAAACTGAAATAAAAACGTTTATGCTAACAACAGCATGCCCTCTCCTCTATGATGTTGTTAGTGTCAGCATTGACTCCATCTATAAGCACTTAATCAGCTGTTTTGGGGTATTATTGTTTCAGCAGGTAGATTCAGCTCACCACAGTCCTCAGATTTTTTGATGTTATGATCAGAATATTCGCAGGGTATGGCAGCATATGCCTGTAATCCCAGTACTTGGGATGCTGAGACAGAAGGACCATAGGTTTGAGGTTAACTTCAGCAACTTAGCGAGACCCTGTTTCAAAATAAAATAATAAAATAGGGCTGAGGGTGTAGTTCAGAAGTAGAATGCCCCTGGGTTCCATCCCCAGTATCACAAAAAATAAATAAGAGAGAATCTTGTGATTATAAATCTTCATGCCAGCACACTACTGGCCTTAGAAATCTAGACGAATATTTAATTGTGTACTTTTTACAGTTTTTACCTACCTCTCTGGTTTATCGTGGATGAAAGCAGCCATGGGTCACTTTTTTTCCTAGGAAAAACCATCAGTTTCTGAATTTTATTTGATGATGCTTCTTTGTGACCTCAGCTCTTAAGCAGGCTTAAAAAGCACAACCCTATGATTTTGTAGGGTACCCAGTTCTGTTTTATTTTTAGGGTGGGAGGGACATTCTCTTGGGACTTTGTTATGTGTTAAGTAGAAGCAGACATCTCTCTTGACTATGTCTTCAAATTTTCTTTTTCTTCTCATTTTTCTCTTAACTATACTTTAATTTCAAACCACCCTCAGTTTAAAAACAAAGAAATGAAAACAGCAACAACACTTCTTTGGTCATGTATTCTTTTCTCTCTGTGGCCATAAATCTTTATCCCTTGCTTCAACTCCCAAACTAGAAAGAACAATATCCCCTTGTGTCCTTTAGTTTTTCCCTCTTAGTCTTTTCTCAAACCACTGGTACTTAGTTTCTGGTCCAATCACCACTGGGACAGTTCTTGTTCATATGTCCTATAATTGCCAAATTAACCACTTTGAATTCATGTTTTATTTAATCAATTGCATTTAAACATTAGACAAGTTCTATTTCTTGGGAATTTCCCTATTGGTTGGTAGTATGGCTTCTCTTTCACTTAAGTTTTCCTTTTCCACCTATTTTTTAAAAAATGTCAAGCCAGGCATGGTGGTGCACCTCTGCAATCCCAGTACTTGGGAGGCGGAGACAGGAGGATTACAGGTTGGAGGACAGTCTCAGCAAGTAGTGAGACTCTCGTCACCTAGCAAAACTCTGTTTCGAAATAAAAATAAAAATAAAAAAATAGGGCTGGGGGTGTAACTTGGAGGTATAATGCACCTGAGTTCAATCCCCCATACCAAAACAAACAAACAAACAACAACAAAATGTCATTTTCCTTATACTCTGTCTTAGTGAGATTTGTGTCATGTTCTGGCCCATCTCATTGGTATCCAGTAGCTTCAACTGAAAACTTTGCTCTCTGCGTCTGTGTATTAAACTGCATTACAGCAGTACCACCGAATGTTCCTATCTCTTTTTCCTCTTCCCCATCAACCTTCCTCTCCTTGCATTCTTTTTCTCATGGAAAATCATGTAATCCTCGATGTGGTTATCCAAACTAGAAATCTGGAAGTTATTCTTAATTTCTACCTTTTTCTTAATCAAATCAACCCCTCAGTCCTATCCATTCATCTGCTCTGCGTTACTCTAAAGTCCCTCCTCCTTTCCAACCCCACTGTCAAGTCTCTAAAATTACAGGCCTGCCACCTCTCAGCGTGGCTATCCTTTCTTACCCATCTCACTGTAGTGTAATCAGTCCGCGATCTGCTGCCAGAGAGTCTAACGTGACAGTCTGCTCACATTGCCCCCCTGCCTGAAAACTGTAGCGGTTTCCCCTTCGTCTATAATGCTGAGCACGGAAGAGACACTTGATATTTTTGGAAGACTGAAAAAGAGGTAACATCCGAGTAACACTTTAATACACTCGAGGCCTTTCGCTCTCTGATCTTTGTCAACTTTTCCAACCTGACCTCCTGCTCTTCTGCTCTTTGCTTTTCATACGCAAGCAGTTATCAAGTCTTATAGTTTCAAGAACAAGCCCCCTTTCCATTGACATATTTTTCTCTTTTTCTGAGGACTTTGATTTCTCCCTGTAAAACTCAGCTGGTCTCTCCCTTCAGTCCCAAGTGAGATTCATGAGAACCTCCATGAGAACCTCCATTCTGGCAATTAATTATCTCTTTGCTTATCGATTAGACTTCTAGAGATGATTAGCTCCTAACACGGGAACTTTATGTTTTCTGCTTAGTATTTCTGCACCTAGTAAAGTGTCTGGCATGTAAAACTCAAAAAAAAAAAAGTAGAAGGAAAAGAGCATGAGTTCTAATCAGGTTATGGCATATTAATTGAGAAGCTGGTTGTGACACATTGAAACCTGTGGAGTTGGCCTATTTATTACTTACTAAGTATACTTTCCCTTGATTGGGGGAAAATCATTTAAGATTGAAGAAACATTTAGGGAGGCCATAGCCGGGCATGGTGGTGCATGCTTGTAATCCCAGTACTTGGGAGGATGAGACAAGAGAATTTCAGGTTCACGGCCAGCCTTACCTACTTAGTGAGGCCCTCTGCAATTCAGTGAGACCCTGTTTCAAAATAATGAGTAAAAAATAGGACTGGGGGTGTAGCTTGGAGGTAGAATACCCCTGGGTTCAATCTACAGTACCGCAAAAAAAAAAAAAAAAAGAGAAAGAAAGGCCATGATGGGGAGCAGAAGATGATAAGAATGTGATATTTTTCCTTCTCTCTCTCTCTTATTTATTTATTTATTTATTTATTTATTTTTGCAGTACTGGGGGTGGAACCTAGGAGCCTTCTACCTCTGAGCTACACCCCCAGCCCTATTTAATTTTTTATTTTGAGACAGGGTCTTGCTAAGTGGCTGAGGCTGGCTTTGAACCTGCAATCCTCCTATCTCAGCCTCCCAAGTACTAGGATTACAGGCGTGTGCCACCACGCCCGGCTTCATTTTTGTTTTCTTTTTCCATTGGAGAAGAGATAATAAAGTGTTGAGGAAAAGTAGTTGCAGCCTTTTTACTTTGCATGACTCTTTATATGGCGAGTGTTGAGCGCAAACAGGAGGAGATCTCATAGTCTATCATTAATGTGGTTCAGGCAGCAGGAGGAAGCTTTGCTGATCTTAACAGCTCCCCGGGAGGGTTTGGACAGTGCAGGTCATATCAACACCTGGAGGCAGTGCAGGTAGGAGAGAGTGCAGGGAACGCTAAGAGTAAAGTCAAGGACATGTCAGCAATCACACAGTAGCCGCTGACTTGATGAGACAGGTGCTTTTTACACATTAGATTTTTGCTTTATTTTTTATCTTGAGGCACTTAGGATACAAGCAGGGTAATTATTGGCCTTGTGATTTTAGTAAGGAGTTAATTTTTTAATGAAATACATACAGATGAGTTGTGCATGTCAGCTTTTGTGTGGTCCATTTTCTTGCGTGAGCACTGTCTTTCCATCTTTATCCATTCTCAGTGCTGGTGAGGCAGAGAGCAGAGACGTCAAGGTCTTGGTACCTAGAAGGGAAGGGCTTGTCTTCACAAGTCATATTTATGCATCTAAGGCATGTGTGGCTTAATCAGAAAAAGAGAAGAATGTGGGACTCAGCCATGGTTTTATCTTTGGGTAAAACAATCGAAGACATTTCACTTACTGCTTTCAAAAATATAAGCCAGACAGGTGGGCCTTCTGCCATGTGATAAAAACATAAGAAAAAATTCATGAAGTTGTAAAATAATGTACTTGATTGGGAATCCAGTACATCGTGTTCCAATTGTGTGATCTTAAGCAAATTTAATATTTTCATCTGTGCAACAGTGGAATGGGATTTGTCTTTCTTGCTTCATAATGTTAAGACATTTGATAAGCTGTCTGAAAGTATTTTGAGTAATTTGGAGTGCTACATAAAAGAAACTTCTTATTGTTTTACTATTTTCATGACTACCCTGTAGGTCCTGCGGTTGCCCATCTGTCCCTTGGGAGGCATTGTTAGGCTAATGTTTGTATGGCATGGGATCACAGGCAGATAAAAACACAGACAAAGCCAGGCGTGGTGGTGGCTCACGCTTGTAATCCCAGTACTTGGGAGGCGGAGACCAGAGGATCCCGGTTCGCGGCCAGCCTCAGCTACTTAGTGAGGCCCTCCGCAACTTTGTGAGACCCGGTTTCAAAATAAAGTATAAAAAATAGGGCCGGGGGTGTAGCT
>PVJS01003203.1:0-77425 GCA_004027185.1 Glis glis
AAAAAAAAAAAAAAAAAAAAAAAAAAAAAAAAAAAAAAAAAAAAAAAAAAAAAAAAGAATGGAAGTTGCCTGAAGGTGGGAATCTGTTGTAATTCTGAAACCTACCACAGGAGGCTCCAGGTAGGCATCAATAAATAATTTTAGGATATTATATTGAATGTCCATGACACTATTTATTAAAATATTGATTTTTGTTTTCAATAGGTAATACATGCAAGGGATACATGAAAATCCAAAATGTTCAGAAAAGCACACATTATAAAGAAAATGTCTTTTTTTCTATCTGGTACCTTTGTCTCTTCACCATTTAGTTCCTCTCTAATGCGTAACCATTGTTACCTGCAGATGCTCTAGAGGTGATGATGATGATGATGATGATGATGTGTGTGTGTGTATGTGTGTGTGTGCATGCACCTGTGTTTGTGTCTCCACAAACACAGGTGTGTTTATATACATGTTTATATATACATGTTTATATATACATGTTTTCTACTCGTTATACAAATGACAACATTCTACACACAGGTTCTACAGGATACTTCTGCATTTACTTATTTATCAGCGATTGTTACAGTACAGATAGAACTACCTCATTCTTTTTTAACCACTGCCTATCATTGCTTTAGAATGAAGGCAATACAATTTACTTAAACAACACTCTAAAAGTAGACATTTTGGCAGTTTCAATATTTTCCTAGTTAAAAAAATATAGCTGTGACCTTCTGTATAACTAGCATACAGGATGGACCTCTTGTGACCTTTTATTTGTAATATATAATCAAGAAATATTTAAGCACTAAAAACATAAAAAAATTCAACAAGTCTTTGTGCTCACCACCAGCCAAAATGATATGGTTTTCCCAGCTACTACCTCTCCAAATTCATAAATCTCTCTCCCGCAGGTGAGAATCAGCATAATTATTACTAGGGCTGAGCAGTTTTACATATTTCAGAGACATTTGTACTTTTTCTTTTCAATGAACTGTCTCTTCATAACTTTTGCCCATTTTATATTATGTTGTTAGTGTTTTTATTAATTTGTAGGAACTCCTTAGATGTAAGTGAAATTAGATTTTGGGTAAAAAGACAAAGCTTCCTTTCTGGACAACAATGGCAGCTCTCTCATGTTTACCTGGTAATGAGCCAGTGGCTCCTCCTCTCTCTGGCAGTATAGACTGGGCTCAGTCTCAGCTTCCCACAAGATTAGGAGGAGGTACAAGAGCTTTACATATCTGGTAGTGATACAAAACTCTGCTGAACACCCTTGGATCTGCATGTTCTCTCAAGCTTTCCTTATAATATGGAAGAGCAACAAGAAAGCAAACAGTCCATTTGCCCCGATGTCTCTTGTAGCACAACCACAAGGAGAATCCATTTGCAGCTGACTCAAGCGCACATCCTTCCAGCTGCCCAAAGAAAGGGGTTTCAGCGACTTGCTAACTCTGCCTGGGTCACCAAGAGAGGCATACGATGCTTATCCTGAGCCTTTCGCCTGATAACCTGAGATATGGATTGCACTTATTTTCTCTCCTGGTTTGCCATTTGACCTTTGACTTTGCCTTTTTTCTTGAGAAATATCCTGGTATCTTTCTAGCTTATTTTATTAAAAATGATTAAAATATATGTGATTGTATTGGCAAGTACAAAGTTGAGTTTGTTCAGCACTTAAAAATAATTTTTTTCATATTGCCATGCACAGTGTATGGTTATTATCTCAGGTTGATTTCTTTAAATATATAGTTTAATCTCACTGATTTCCTAGTATACACCTTAGTATCTAAGTCATATTCCCTAGACACATGTAGTTCTCCTTTTCTTACTCTAGAGTGTGGTTTCATAAATTATATTTTCCTTATAAAAAGCATTGTGTGTTAAAACTCTTGGACAAAATAGAATAAAGTGTACCTTTAGGTTAATTGTTATATAGGATAGTGCATTTTCTTTTTTAAAGCTTCCATATTCAAACTTATAACACAGAAAGATCAGAAAAAATATACAGTGAACTTCCATATATTTATTATCTATCTATAGCAATCAATATTTACAGCCACTCTTGTTCCTTCTGCTATAGGGTGGAAATCTCTTCATTGGTTCTTGTTTCTTCCAGGTGAAAATTTCAAACTGAAAGCATGAATAGCAGATCATAAAAGGTTTATTTGGGGAGCTAGGGGTACTGTTTATGAGAAGGCCGTGAATAAGGAGTTACATTCTAGAGAAAGGGTCTAGAACAGACTGCTTCACAGAGTGGAAAATGGTGTGGAGCTTACTTCTTCAGTCCAATTTACCCGACTAGCCACCCTATCACCAGGGTCATTTTATGAGTTTTCTATGTTATGGTTTCTAGGACTTGAGTTTTGAATAGAAAGGCTTTTTCCACTTTGAGATTATTAAACATAATTATCCATGTCTTTTTCTACTACATTTGTGGTTTTATTTTTTTTAATTTTTCAGATTGATTTTTTTTGTTGTTCAGTACCATTTACTAAATTATCTATCATCTATCATCTATCTATCTATCTATCTATCTATCTATCTATCTACCTATCTATCCATCATCTATCTATATCTATCATCTATCTATCTATATCTATCATCCATCTATCTATCTATAATTATCTATCTATATCTATCATCTATCTATCTATCTATCTATATCTATCATCCATCTATCTATCTATAATTATTTATCTATATCTATCATCTATCTATTATCTATCTATATCTATCATCTATCTAAATTTTTTTAGTACTAGGGGTTGAACCCAGGGACATTCTAACTTTGAGCTACACCCCCAGCTCTATTTATTTATTTTTCTTGTTTTGAAACAAGGTCTCACTAAGTTGCAGTGGGCCTTACTAAATTGCTGGGATTGGCTTCAAACCTGCAATCCTCCTGTCTCAGCATCCCAAGTACTGGGATTACAAGCATGCACCACCACACCTCTGAAATGAAATGTTGATCATATACTAAATTCCCAGTTCTGATTAAGATATTATTATTAGGATATTCTGGCATATTCCAAATATAATCTGTAACATATTTAAATTATTATGGATTTAAAATATTTTATATAATCTGATAAGAACTATGACATCTATTTCAGAGTATTTCTTTCTTTTGTTTTTTGCGGTACTGGGGATTGAACCCAGGGGCATTCTACCTCTGAGCTACACCCCCAGCCCTATTTTTATTCTTTATTTTGAAACAAGGTCTTGCTAAGTTGTGGAGGGCTTCACTAAGTAGCTGAGGCTGGCCACGAACCCGGATCCTCCTGTTTCAGCCTCCCAAGTACTGGGATTACAAGCGTACCATGCCCGGCTATTTCAGAGTATTTCTAATGATTATTGGTTATTTTGTTCTTCAAGCAAAAATATATGATCAGCTCATTTTGCCTAAAATAAAATCTTGTTTAGGATATCTGTATCCCAGATGGTTTTCCAGTGCTAAATGTGAGAGCATAAAGTACATCTCTGAAAGATTATCTGGCTTCAAGTTGGTTCTTAATAAATATGTTATTTACTAAGAAAAAATTGCCTGTTAATATGGATTAGTTGAATTCATACATAAATTAAGAAAAATTAGTATATTTATAATAACAAATCTTTCTCTTCTGGAACATACTGGCCTTTGCTTAATGTATTCTTTATGCAGATCTTGCATATTTCTTTTTATAGGTATCTCTAAGTATTACATCTTTTGGTGGTGTTTCTGATGTTAACATTATTTTGGTTTACTAATTTTATATGGTCTCCCAACTACTGATATTTATTTATATGATGTGTAATTAATTTTGCACCCAGCCATCTTATTATGTTCTCTTATGATTTTAATATTTTAAGTTATTTAACTTACCTTTTGCAGATAAACAAATATATCCTAAAGTATTGCTCATTCTCTTCTTTTCAAAATATTTTTCTTATTATTTACTTTTTAATAACTGTATTAATTAGTGCTTCCTATACAGAGTTAAATAATGCATTGATATCTTGTTCCTGACATTTGTGGAATATGTCTGGTTTAATTTCATTGGATTATGGTTGGATAAAATAAACAAAAAATTATATTTATAATGCTAAGGAGATATCTAGCCTTTCTTAATGTGTGTGTGACCGGCTGAATAATGCCACCCTCCTCCACCCAAAACTCCATGTTCCAATTTCCAGAACTTGTGACTAGGTCATCCTATATAATAAATCAACTTGGGAGATGTAATTACCTGATAGAATTTGAAATAAGGAGATTATTCTGGATTATTTGGTGGGCCCAATATAACCACAATGGTCCTTGTAAGAGGAAAGCAGGAGGGTTATAATAGGGCCACTGAAGCTAAAACAGACAAGAGCCACCAAAAAGGAGCTCAGTCCTTCTGACAACCTGACTGTAGCCAGTTAGACCCAAGACTGTGAAATTCTGACTCAAGGAACTATAAGTAAGTGACTACATATGTGGTAATTTGTTACCCAGTAAAACCTATTAAAAATATTTAGGGGAATTATCAAAATTTCAATACATTTTCATTGAGGGTTGTTTTTTTTCCTTACTGAGATTGTTATGTTGACTTTTGAAATTTCATTTTAACTTCTGTGTAGATAATTACATGGTTTTCCTCTTTTGTCTGTCTATGTTATTACTTTTAAGGTTTACTAATATTGAACCATCTTTGCATTTCTAGAATAAATACCTCTGTAATCATGGTATATTATTTTAATAGCTTAACTGGCAATGTTTATTTATGTTTTTCATTAATATTTATGTGATTTTTTCAGTTTTCTCATTCATATTATCTTTGTTGGCCTTTTGGCATCAAAGTCAGAATAAATTTATAAAATGAATTTGAAACATTCCTTTTTCTTTTTTTCATGCTGTGGAATAGTTGATATAGTATTGGAGATATTTACTCTGATAAATTTATTCATATTTTCCTTGTAAAATTACCTGAATCCAGTGTTGTTGCTGGGTATATTTTTGATAACTATTTCCTATAACTGATTGGTTTGGATTTATTATCTCATCTGGAGTCAGTTTTCTTAATTTGTATTTTATTAGAAAAAGTTATTTTTTAATATTTTACCCCCCTCCATTTTCCCCCTTTGTGGTCTAGTAGAACTAGTAGAATCAGATACTACTATTCCAGACCCTATAACCATTAGTCACTGTTCCTGTAATCCTTTCAGGTGGGTTTATCCTGGCTTCAGGATAAAAATCTCCTCATGTATATGCACTGATAAGTACTTTGCAGAAGATTGGGAGGGTCCTCTGTAGATCTTCAAGGTCTAGTACTCTGCCCTATGAACCCTATTTTCAGTGTTCTCCCCAAGGTGTCAGCTCATGTCCTCAAATCTAGAAGTCCATAGGGCTTTCTGAGTTCCTCCTCCCTGATCTGTGTTCTGGACTCCCTCTCAAGACAGGAAGTGGGCAGTCTCAGGGCTCAAGTTGTTTACTCCCCACCCCCACTCCTCATTGTCCTTCATTGTCTGATGCCCACTGCTTTCAATCTTTATATTTAAGTCTTCTTTCATTCATGAAAACATTTTGACTTACACAGTTACTTTTTGGTTCAGTTATTTATTTCTTTTCCTTGGATATATTAAAATTTTTGGAGGCTACTAAATAGGCATAGTTGGATTGCTCCTTTCCTTTTTAAGCATCTATTATTTCTTTCTGTTCTTAAAATTCTCATATTGTTTGTATTCATCATTCCTGTTTGTGTGTCTCTTGTGTTCAGCCTTGTCTTCCCTCCTTTGGGTTTCTTCTGATTGCTCACATGTTTGTTTTCCCTGCAATCTGTCAACTCATAATTTGTTCCTTGTGTTGTCATCAGATAATATGAAACACCAAATAATAATAATATTAACAATAGAAATAATAAATAATTTCATAATACCTCTGATTGAATGATTGTGTTCTTACATTATGAACCCTATTGCTTCATTTTTCCAATAAATGGTGATACATTTGGCTAAATATTTATTGACTTGGTCACAGTATATTTTCTGACGAGAGTTCATTTTCTCTTTGTTTTTCCTATTCTCCTTCTCCTTTTACCTCATCTTGTAACTAGATATAGCATCTTAAAGTTATTATTACTATTCACTGTTGAGCACAGATATTTTTTCAGGATAGCTGATTTCAGTAGTATAGAAGGAGAAGGAAACATTGCTTTGTTCAGGTGAGTGAAACTTCTCTCTCTGATCCAATGGCGTGTCTGTGGGTGACTTCTTTTACCCTTCTCTGATTTCTAAACAACAGGATTGATGCTGTAGGGTCAATTACAATGCTTTCTTTCTCCTCTAGTCTTTCTCCACACCAAGTCACATCCTAGATTATATAGCTTTGTATTTCCTCTTATGCTGATAGGAAACATTACGACATACTTTCTTTCTTGAAGATGAGTGGTTTATTAATACAGGAGACAATGCTAGCCAAATAGCAGGTTTGATAGTGATAGAGGATCAAAATTTCTTCCTTTCCAATTTTTAAAGGAATGATTGGTGCCAAAACATAGTAGAGAAGTTTAAGGCAGGGAGAAGGCTGAGAATTGGATGAGAACACAGGATTGAATAAGATTTTTTTTTAATATGGAAGAAAATGTGTTTATAAATATTGCTTTAACTTTCCTAATCTTTGGCATTTTTAGTGCATTTTAATTATACAGAATACTGGTTTTCATTATGGCATATTCATATATGTAAAAATCTGAGTTTGTTTTAAAGATCACTTTTTTTGGTGCACCATTCAAATATATTATTTTTTTGAGGGGTGATGTCTCTGAAGCTATTTGTCCACTAAGAAGCATAATGTACAATGACCTGTGAAACTGATAGTGACTACCATCAGTATTGTCTTTATAGGACATCATTAGTCTTGAAACCAAAATTTCAGTCCCACATTTTTTTAAATTTTTAATTAGTTGTGAAACTTCAGCAAAACCCAGTCTTTACCAAATACTGTTTTTAACTCTATTAGTTTTCTGCTTCCTCATAAAATACTGTTCTGGCTGCTGGGGATAGAAATTTTGGTCCCTAGAGATATGGGAACAACAGTTGGAATGTGCTTGAAATGTGGAGTGGTGGAGTGGGAATCTAATGTTTCTGCCTTCCACCTTTGTTTTTTTTTTTTTTTTTGGTACTGGGGTACTGGGGATTGAACCATTCTACCTCTGAGCTATACCTCCAGCCTTATTTTTTTATTATTTATTTTGAAACAGGGTCTCACTAAGTTGTGGAAGGCCTCACTAAGTAAGTAGCTAAGACTGACCGTGAACCTGCGATCCTCCTGTCTCAGCCTCCCAAGTACTGGGATTACAAGCATGCCCCACCATGCCCGGCTTCCTTCCACCTTCTTAATAGTCAGGCCTGAGCTTGCCTCTCCAAGTCTTGATATTGTCTCATTCTTAGTTCAGTTTTCAGAGGGCAAGTTTCTGGCTACACAGACTGGCTCTGCCCAATTGGAGACATCATCTGCAGACTTAGGCAGAATGTTGGGCTGACACTACCGTATCGAGAGGATCTCACAGATACTCCTGTAGGTTTTGTTACCCTGAAAAATCTCTTTCACTGTCAAGAAGCATATTGTTCCTTCTAAAACACTCCACATTGCCAGTTAATTTAAGGACTCAGGGATTCTTGACCACACCGCATGGCAACTTGGATATTTCCTTCTTTATTTTGCCCGCCCTCCCTTCCTCCCTCCCTCCCTCACTCCCTCCTTCCCTTCCTTTCCTTTCCCTTTCCTTCTTTTCAACCATGCCTCCCTCCCTCCTTCTTCCTTCCTTCCTCTTCCTCACACATATTAGGCTGTTCAAATATCCAAAATGTTATTTATACATATTATGATATGCATAATGGATATATGTTAAAATATTTGAGATGGCGCATATATGATGATCAATATAAGTCACCACAATTTAAATGATAATATGATGAATGATAAATGATACATATGATGGATAAATATGTTCAAATATTTGGAAATGGCATGTATATGATGATATATATGATATATTATATATATATATATATATATATATGCCACCACTATTTTAAATTATATCCAGCTTCAGTGAGAGTTATCTTTGATTATAAAGAACACATAGTTGACAAAGATTCAATGTCATCTTCTTACTTTGGTGCACGAAGCCAGCACCTGTCAGGGATAGTCTGTCATGACTAGTGCAATGATTATGTGTCTCTCTACACTTTTATACCTTAGACCAGATGTTTAAATCATCCTCTCAGTCAGTGAACTAGGTAGGGAGACAGGAGAAAAAACTCGATATGTCTTAAATTTAAATATAAAGGGATGGAAGATGGAAGGCAGGAGTAATAGAGAGATTAGCAACAAAAAACAAGCTGAAAAGAACAACAGACAGACCATTTCCCATTCTGGAATGTATGTTAAAATCTCAACATGAATCCTATCAGGACTCTCTAGAGCCACTGCATCTTGCTTGTAGCCCAAACTAATCCAGAAGCAGCAGTCACTTCTCCTTATGAACCTTCCCATCCAGAAGGTTCCTACCTTTACAGAATCCCACCCCTCTTATGTATAGTCAACATCATTGTAATATAAAGTACTTAAGCCTTCCTTCCCTGAATTTTCATTATAAAGTACTCTGGCTTTTTACATCAGATGGACATTTTTCCAGCTGCTACCCAGCCTTGCTGCTGGTGACCAAGGGAACTTTCCGAGGACCTGGAGCTTCCTTTCTGGCTAGCATCTGAGCCCTCTCCATTTCAGGAGTTTAAGAGATCCTATTGAAGGACAGGGGTGGAGCTGAATGAGTCTTACCACTTTCTATACAGGAACAAAAGGATGAAGTGGATGACCAGAAAACACCTTGGAACACAACACAATCTTCCTCTTCTTTCTTTTCTTCCCTATGCCTTTCCCAATGTCTGTGCTCAGCTGGGTCTCAGTAATGGCCCTGTCCTCACTCTGTTCTTTTCCCTTTTATAGTTTTTCATATTTGTCTTTAAAGAGGCTTAGGAAATGCCTTTTGTTACTGCCAGCACTTAGCAGGGTCCTGCTGGGCATGTCAGCCCCTGGGGGCTTGTCAACACTTCCTGTCAAAAGCTAGTTTCCTTACACTTTGGCAGTCAGACACATCCCATGAAATACTCTTTCTCTGCACACTAGGGCCTAGCAGTGAAGGAGCTGGGCAGGTAGGCCGGAACAGCTGGTAGGAGTCTTTGTTAATGGGCTGGGCCTTTTATGTCAATGGCTCCCTGTCAGAGTTGAGACTGCATAGACACCTGAGGTATAGACAAGTGGGTGGATGAAGTGCTGATTAACTCATTTTGGGCTACTCAGGGGACAGATTCATCAGCAAAGAATCACACTGTGAAAAAAAAAATGGAAAATATGACTTTTTAAAAATGCTTCCTGGAACACTAAACTCTCAATTTCTGAAAATGCAGCTGTAATTATACTGCAATAGAATGGGAGGTAATTTCAGAAAAAAAACCAAAGTGCCTGTCCATTTACTTAAAGATAGATACACTGGGGCATAGGGATAAGAAAGGGACTTCTAAAGGCTATGCATTTTGTGACTTCTTAGCCTGGGATGAGTTTCTCAACCTCAAAGCTGTTATGTGCAGCACTGGGTAATCTTTGTTGGGGTGAAGGCTGTCCTGTCAGTGGCCTGTAGACTATTCGACAGCATCTCTGGTTTCTGCCTTCTCAGTGTTCATAGCAACCCCTGCAAAGTGAAACAATCAGAAATGTCTTCATATATTTCCAAGGGTCTGTGGGGCACGGTCATCTCCGGTTGAGAACAGGTCTAGAATAGGCTGATGCTGAGCCTGTCTTGGAGTAGACAGTCCGTGCAGGTTCTCTGCCTTTGGTCCTGGTCAGCGTATATCGAAACTTCTCAACAGACTTTCACTAGGAGAGTAGATAGCTGGGAGCAGCCACAAGAGAGAAATGATCGTGGTGGTGAAGACAAATGTCGTTGGAGTCAGAATTCAAGCTATTATCTTGTTCATTGCTCTCTGAAAGCCAGGCTCCTTTTCCAAGACAAGGCATGAGCATGGTGCTCCACGCAGAATCTCTGGTCTCTGCCACCCACTCATGTATTTTGCTGAGTCAGTCATGATTGCTCTGGGCATCAGTTTTCCAGTTGTTAAATGACAGTATTTGGGGAATACCTTCCCACATCTCATCCAGCTTTCATAATTCCATTACTCATGTTCCAAGCTTCCAAGTCAAAAGAAACGCTGCTCTTCCAGGCAGTTTAGAAATCCCACATCCCAGGGACTTTCCAATCTCTGAATCAAGCATATATATATTTAACCAAGGTTTAAATTTGATTTCTGTCTAGGACTGAGCTGAGCTGGAAAGAGAGCTAAGCTGCTAGGTATCAGAGTAGCCGATTAAAGCAACAAGCCCAGAACGAAAGCGACAGTGGAGCCTTTAATCACTTACTATGATAGTGTTAGCAGACAGAATGCAAATAGGCGTGAAAGTACGGCTGGCCAGAGGGGCCTGAGTCCTTGACAGCAGCTCCCCTTAGGAACTGTGATGTGTTGGCTGAGCCCCAAGCTTGGTGTGGGGCAGGCAGCTTTCCCACATAAGACCTGTCAGGGAAAGCCTCTGTAATGGCCTGTGGTCAAACCTGGCAAATCGCACATAAGATTTATGTCTGGAAGCTGGACACCTCCAATTTGCTTAGGTCTGCTCCAATTTTCCGCAGGTACTTTTGGTTGATTTTCTGTTGTCTATTCGAATTTTAATATGTAAAATGCCTTTGGGGTTTCTATAATGTCTTGGATATTTTCTCCGTCTTGTGGCTGCTGAAGCTCCAATTAGCTATCAGAGAGCAGAAGAGACTTTATGCTTTTTAAAAAGAAGCAGCTGAACTGTGTGGAATGGAAAGAGTGCAAGGATATTAGGATATGAACTCCTAACGGGCCTCAGATGCAAAGTTACTTAGCTTTCCCAGCCTTTGATTCCAGCCTTACATTTTCTTAGGCCCCTGTGTTCATCTGTACAGAATGACAAATGATGTCCACCTCCATGTTGAAGGAGGTCAGGAAAGTTAAGGTTTTTTTTTTTTTTTTTTGGTGGCACTGAGGATTGAACTCAGGGGCATACTACCTCTGAGCTATACCCCCAGACTGCTTTTATTTTTTTTTATTTTGAAACAGGGTCTCACTAAGTTGCGGAGGGCCTCACTAAGTAGCTGAGGCTGGTCGCAAACCTGTGATCCTCCTGTCTCAGCCTCCCAAGTACTGGGATTACAAGCATGCGCCACCACGCCAGGCTGAAAGGTAAGTATTTTTGAATGCATCGATGTAGGCTGTAACCGTGTTCGCTTGGAAGTCTACTGATCTTTCTGACAAAGCAGATAAATGTGCAGTTTAGGAGCAAGTTAATAAATGGCAAGAGAGCAAGCAATTAGAAAAGTAGAGAACAAAAATTTATGCTCCTTAAAGACTCATATTGAAGACATTTTCTAGTATTCTAGAACAAAGTATCTACTTATTCAGAGTTTACCACCCTCCAGAGGAAAATTTAGCAAGCGTAGATCACATCTAGGTAAAGACTTAATTTGTGCATTGACATGGACTGAGAGTCTATTTTTCAAATCAGGCCGGTGCTAGGTGCGAGGTAGTCATGATCAGAGATTCCCAGAAAAAACTTTGCTGATGTCCTACAGACACTTAAATTTCAGGGCCTCTGTGTCAGAATGTCCCACAAACATTACAAACTCAATATGTCTACATTCATTCCTCTTCCTCCTAAGGTTCTCAGCTTCCCAAACCAGGAAGCAGGGAGATTTTCTTTCTTCACACTTACTTTATGTTGCAATGGTACACTAATGTGTATAGTACATATCAATATTAGAAATATTGATATTATTATGGTGGTAAATCTTTTTACCAAGAAAAACTGCATGCTTCTCTATTTATTTAAATCATGTTTTATGTCCTTCTACATAAAGTATAGTTTGTTTTTTTTTTTTTTTACTTATAGGTCTGGTACGCTTTGGTTAAAATTTGACCTAGGTATGTTTGTTTTAGAGATTTGTCATTAGTGTGAAAGGACAATTTTTTTTTGTTTCTATTTCTTTTTTTTTTTTTGGTACTGGGTATTGAACCCAAGGGCATTCTATCTCTGAGCTAGACCCCCAACCCTTTTAAGTTTTTATTTTGAAACAGATTCTCACTAAGTTGCTGAGGGTCTCTTTAAATTGGTGAGGCTGGCCTCAAACCTGCAATCCTCCTGGTTGAGCCTCCCAAGTACTAGGAATACAGATGTGTGCCACCAGGCCCAGCTGTTATTCTTAAGAATGAAAGCTATTGAAGTTTAATATTTGAATCTCAGCCTCAATGGTGTTTCCTTGCGGAGCCTTTTAGTGATCATCCTGGTCTCTCCCTCTCTGCCCAATTTTTCAACCTTGTTTTATCATTTCATCATGTTGTTGACTATCTGTTATTTTACTGATTAAAAAATCATAACCTTTTATTATCTATTTCTCTTCCATTAGAATAGAAGCTCTAGGGAAGCTTTTATTTACCTCTATTTCTCGCACCCAAAATAACAGCTGGCCTACATTAACTATTTGGAAATATTGACGTTGAATGAAAATCGAATTAATTTTATTCTTATTTATCACATATATAATAATTTTACACAATTATATGATTGCTTTGGTTGGATTGTTGTTTTTTATTTTGGTGAGAATTTTTTTGTTTGTTCTAGGTTTAATTACAGCATCTGAAAATGCATTTTGTCTCTCATGATATTTATACTGAATATTTAGTTTCATTCTCTTCTCTACTCTATTAACTAGAAATATCAAAACTATGGACTATAAGTGCTTATGCTGGAATTACTTGCCTTATTTCTGATTTTAATGGAAGTAACTTTGTTATTTCACTTTTTACATCCACGTTTCCTGCTAATGTTTGCAAATTGTTGGCCTTTGAGCTAACTTACTTAGCATTTTTATTAGAAAAGACTGCTAAGTTCCATCAAGTGACTGTTCATCATCTATTGACATAATTTTATGGTTATTCTCTTTTTTATGTAATGTGTTATGCTTATAGCTTTTCCTGATGGTAAGCTGTCATTGCATTCCTGGAATAAGTCCTCTTAGTTTGATATGTTACACTTTTAATATGCTGTTGGATTTAATGCAAATTATTTTGTTTAGAATTGGCATACCTATATTAGTAAATTAAACTTAACTACAATTTTCTATGTATCATCATTAAGTTTTGATAATAAAGTTGGACTAGTATCACCAAATGAATTGGGGAGCTCTTCATTTTTTTTTTTTTTTTTGGTGTGTGTGTGTGTGGCCTGCAGTAGGATAACATTGAAATTATCTTTTCCTTAAAGCTTACATAGAAGAAGTATCTAAAAGCACATGGTATGTGGTTTTATATTATCTCTGTGGCTATTGTCCAAGGACATACCATCGAATTTATTTCAAATCTAAGATGCTATTGATTCTAAGACGTCCCATTATTGTTTTATAACACTGAGAAAAAAGTCAGTTTATGTTAAACATTTTATCACATAATTTTAATTTTGCAGTTACTGAAATGAAATTTTAGACATGTAGGAAGAAATTGTATCACATATGATTTTTGTGCATAGATAAAAGGAAACTGAAGATAGATAATTTGGTAACATCCTTTGCATTCAGAATGAACACTTCTGTTTTTTTAACTCATAATCTTAAATATCCATGTTGGTTATGTTAGCAAAGTTCTTTCTGATCTTACTCACTTCATTTTTATTTACTTGCATATAATTCTAAGTAGAAGGTCACATAATATCTATGCCTATAGATATATGCCTATCCCTATAATATCCAAATTTCGCCACCATTAGTTTTTTCCATTATACTTCTGTAACTAGCTTTCAGAATATAACCTCCAATAAGTCATTTGTACTCCTCTGTTCTCTTCCATGCAGACCTCTTTCCTGGAATTTACACTTAAGCTTAGTTTCTCCCTAAGACTTTATCCCTTAATAAAGGGATATCAGGCTTCACAAAACATATCAGAAAGAATTTATTTGGGTTCTCTCATCCTCATCCAAATAAACAGAACCCTTCTCTACCACTCCTTCCCACCTATGATGATAGCCAGAATTCTCTTTCTCAGTATTTCTGTCAAACTAAGGCTCTCAATGAAAAAAGGTTGTGATGTTGCCTAAAAATAATTAAAATGTTGAGTCTTCAGTGAGAACATGGTGGCAACAGTTGATGAATCCTAAGCTTCCTGATTGAATTTTCCAGTTCAGGCTAGTTCTTCTATCTTTTCCCTTTAAGAGGAAACCAAAGAGATATTTTGGATGAGCGCCATTTGCTTCCCTGGAGAAAGACAAACATCATTTAGTCATTTTTTTTTTGATCAACTAACCAGAATGCAGCAAATTCTGCCTCTGTTGTCTGGTACTAAACATTGATTTTTCTCTTTATTATCCCTTTTGAATTGTGTTGAGATTTGGAGATTATAAATTCATCAACAGTGCCAGGAAATAACCAAGTCTAGCATGGTTATCATTTGTGTTCCTTCTATTCAGAAAAGGAGTCTTTGGAATCATCACCTTCATTATCTGAAGGACTTGGGGACCCTGGCATCTCTGCTGTGGCAGGAAGGAGAGAGGAGGTTCTCAGGGGCACCCCAGACCACCTTAGAAGCAGAGTCCCATTTCCAGCATGCCTGCTCTGGATTTATCATACTGTGTCCAGATGCCTCTAAGAGGAGGGATGGCAGAAGTCCTCCTCACCTCCCCTTGCACTAGCCTCTCCAGAAAAAGTGTAAGTCCGAGGATGGCATAAGCGGCCCATAGAGGAATGCGTGGGTGTACAGACAGGAATGTTTCTGTTATAGTTAGATATGAAATGTCCCCTAAAGAGCTCACTTAATGTTTGGAGCCTATGCAATCGAGTCATAGGGTTGTAATCCCAGAAGTGGATAAATCCATTGTAATGGATTTATCTGGGTGGTACCCTGTAGGCGGGCCCCTTGGGGTAAGGCCTTGGGGATTTTATAAGGGGTTCCTCCTCCCACTCTGAGCCATGAGCTCTCGCTCCTTCTCCTGCCGCCATGCCCTGAGATCCACGGTCTCCAGTCTAACATGGACTGAGCCTGAAACCATAAAAAATAAAATCTTGCCTCCAAGTTATGTGGTCAGATATTTAGGTTATGGCTGCAAGAATGTTGACAGATACAGTTTCTGTGCTCAGAGAAGGCTCCTTGTCCTTAAGCACAGCCTCAGCTTCTGCCCCACAGTCAGGCCCAATCCCTCCAGCAAGCAACAGAGAACCCTAAGAAAGCAGGCCTCAGAAAGACAGGAGCGAGGTGATCCACTAACAAAGATGCAAGTCTAAATCCTGCAAACATGAGCTTGCCCAGCAGGGCTTCAAATTCCAGCCCAATATTACAAGATCCTTTCTAACTTCATCTTTCTATCCTTCTCCCATTATCTCCAATTTTTTTTTACCTATTCCTTCCTTTCTCTATGTCTGACCCACCCAGCTTCTACCTCCGTCCTTGCCTCCTCACTTGGTCCAAGCCCCACCTCCACTGTCTACTGCTGGCTCTGGGTCCAGCCAGGGATCCAGGGCCCCGTCCTTTCTTCTGTCTCAATTGAGAACTTCTTATCTTCCCAAAGTCTATGGCTCTGTAGAACTAACAACTCCCAGCTTCTTATCTTCAGATTAAAGAACATGATTTTTTAAAAAACTTATTGCTGAATCTTAGTGAATGTTTTTATTTGAGATTTTATCATTTCTTCAGAGATTAGACGTTGTGATTTCCATGCCAATTTAATAATCTATTGCTATGATGTCCACAAAGTGAAATATATATATATGTGTGTGTATCTATGTACACACATGCATATATTCACACACACATGTACTGTACACACACACACACACACACACACACACACACAGGCATATATACTTCAATCTAGATAAAAACTCATTTGACTGTACAAATTTAATTAGGTATCAGAATTTTTCTACAGCTTTTTTCCTCTAAATATTCCTTGTTAAATTACCCTTTCTAGCCGGGAGTAGTGGCGCACGCTTGTAATCCCAGTACTTGGGAGGCTGAGACAGGAGGATCATGATTCACAGCCAGCCTCAACTACTTAGTGAAGCCCTCTGCAATTTAGTGAGACCCTGTTTCAAAATAGAGAATAAAAAAATAGGGCTGGAGTGTAGTCCAGAGGTAGAATGTCCCTGGGTTCAATCCCCAGTACTGCAATAACTAACTAACTAACTAACTAAATAAATAAATAAATAAATAAAAATAAATTACCCTTTTTTATACTGATTTAGAAATACCATGTTATATTAAGACAATACATAAAATTCTTTCTGTTTATGGAGTCTCTCTTCTATTACATTTATCTGTACTTCTATTTTTATGCCATTCCTACATCTTGATTATATTGTCCCTTTATCTGAGCTTTTAATTCTTTAACATTTATTTTTCAAAATGCATTTATGCAATTGTTTATTGAATTCTAAAAAATGTTATGCTGATATTAATGTAAAATTGTATATTGGTAGTGTTATGTGCATTAAAATAAATATGTATAATATTCAATTTCCCCATTTGCCAACAGGATTCTCTGCAAATGAAATAATAGGCTACTGTAGTTTCCCTCCAAACATTTTTAGATTTCTCTCTTGAGTATAAGTAGTCCTAAGTATTTCATCATTTCCTTTCTTTGTTTTTATTGAAAATTAAATCTTCATTCCATGTTTTTTTTCTCATTTAAGTTTAGCATCACCTCTGATTGAGAGTTAATCCACTTCCTAAAGAAAAAGCAACTTCAGGGCATTGCTACCTGAGATTTAATCAGCAAGATCAAGGCATATTCCCTTCCAGAGAGCCCCTGTGGCTTTGCGCTGGGTGCTTGAACGTTAATACTCAATACTCCAACCACCAAATTGGGCTTTTATCTTTTCCATTTGCTGGTAGTTTGCTGTTGACAAGAGCAACACCTCCTATGATGAGTACCCAGGACTGGGCACTGCCTGGTCCTCTCGGCATGTCCATGACTAAGCAGCACCGGGAGCTTATTTTCCTTCTTCTCTTGTCAATTGCTTGCTGTTGAAGAAAATGGTCTCTTTCTTTTTCTTTTGTTAACTGCTACCTGAAAGGTCAGGGTCAATGTCTCATCCAATTCTCAATTGCCCAACTCTTAACATAGTGCTTTGCACAAAGGAATGTTCCATAAAGGCTGAGCAAAATAAAATCCATAAAAGCAGGAAGGATCATAGATGTATAAATGACCAGAGCTGGCCTTTCATTCTGGGTCCTTAGAAATCCCAGATCTTTTCTTCTCACCCTTTTGGTGAAAATATAAATGAAAACAAATCTCATTTTTCTACTACTTTTCTTTTTTTTTTTAGAGATAAGGTAAGGCAAGTGTTTATTCATTGCCTTGGGTTATAATAATATAGAACTTTTTTTTAAAATTTCCACTGGTACCTAAAAGTAAACCATCATAGATTTAAATTCTGGCACCAAATTCTTTTTTTTTAAATGTGCTTTTATTGGTGCATTAGAGTCTCACATCATAATGAAAATCTTGTTGACAGTGAGGTACATGCACACAGCACTTGATGCCCCCCTCCTCATGTCAATACAGAGTACTCAATACAGAGTACTGAGATTGACGGCATATTCTCATATGTACACTTAGTCAATGGTAGTAATTTCATTAATGAACCTTACTCTTCCCCTTCCCTCTCCCGTTCCCTTACACCACCTCCCTGCCTCCACTGAGGTTTCTCCTCCATTGTCTGAAGTCCCTCTCGTATCCCAATTACTCCCTAGCTTGCACATATTAGAGAAAATATATTACCCTTCGCTTTCTGTGATTGGCTGATCTCACTTAACATAATCTCCAGGTCCTTTCATTTTCTTACAGAAGACATAATTTTGTTCTTCTTTATTGCTGAGTAGAATTCCATTGTGTGGATATTCCATAATTTTGTAATCCATTCATCTGTTTATGGACACCTGAGTTGGTTCCATAATTTGGCTATTGTGAATTGTGCTCCTGTGAACATGGGTATGCATATATTACCACAGTTCTCTGGTTTCAATCCCTTTGGAATGATACCCAGGAGTGGTATAGCCCGATCATATGGTGGATCCATTCCCAGTTTTCTGAGGAATCTCCACACTGATCTCCATAGTAGCTGTACTAGTTTGCACTCCCACCAACAGTGCAGAAGAGTTCCTATTTCCCCATATCCTCGCCAACATTTATTGTTATTTGACTTCTTGATGATTTCCATTCTGATTGGGGTTAGATAGAATCTCAGAGTAGTTTTGATTTGCATTTCTCTCATTGCTAATGATGTTGAACATTTTTTCATGTATCTATTGGTCATTTGTATTTCTTCTTTTGTGAAGTGTCTATTCAATTTTGTTGCCCATTTCTTGATTGGGCTATTTTTTTTTTAGTGTAAAGTCTTTTAAGTTCTTTCTGCACTAGAGTCAACTCAAGATGGATCAAAGACCTGGAAATTGGACCAGAGACGGTGAAATTACTAAAGGAGGGTATAGGTTCAACACTCCAACATATAGGCACAGGCAGAAACTTCCTCAACAAGATCCCCAAAGCCCAAGAAATTAAAACAAAAACTAATAAGTGGGATGGCATTAAACTAAAAAGTTTCTGCACATCAAAGGAAATCATCAAGAGTCTAAAGAGAAATGGAATGGGAGAAGATCTTTACTACTTTTCAATATAGAAATCAGGCTTCTTAACCAATCCAACCACAATCTTGCTCTAGTATGGATGTTTGGATTTCTTAGTCAGCTTGGACTGTCATAACAAAATAGACTTTGTGGATCACACAGTAGAAATTTAGTTTCTTACAGTTCTGGAGCCTGGGAAGTCCAAGATCATGGTGCTTGCAGGATAAGTTTCATTCTGAGGACTCTTCTCTTGGCTGGTCAGCACCCACCTTCTCATTTTGCTCTCTGGTATTTCTTCCTCACCCACACTCCCATAGTTCTAGGGTTAAAACTAGAGACACAGAGGCATTCTACCTCTGTCTCTACACCCAGCCCTTTTTTATTTTTTTTTTTTTTGTTTTGAATCAGGGTCTCTCTATGTTGCTGAGAGTCTTGCTAAGTTGCCAAGGCTGGTCTTGAACTTGCGATCCTCCTGTCTAAGCTTCCCAAGTATTGGGATTATAGGCGTACGCCACCACCTCTGGTTTGGTATCTAATCTTAAGTGCACTAATGCAGTCCTAAAGGCTTTACACTCAGGACCTCATCTAACCCTAATTACTTCCCCAAAGCCTTCTCTCCAAACATCATCACATTGGGGGTTAGGTGTTCAGCCTCAATTTGGAGGGGGGAGGCACAAGCATTTGGTCCATAGTACCAGACTTACAGGGTAAGAGCACCATTCTTCTCCCCCATCTCCTGTACTTTTCTCTATTCGTGCCCTTGTGAAGCCAGTCTATTTCCCTGAGAGCGGTTGTACCAGCCTGCACAGCACTGACAAGGCTTTGAATGGCCAAGGTTGGGAAGCATGGCGGACATACAGAAGCTGAGAAGACGGGGCCATGAAGAGAACTCACAGAGGCCAGCTAGAGTCTGTGAGTCTTGTGTTTGTCACCTGACTCATGCTGCACAAGACAAAGCTTCAGATGTAGAGAAAGAGCCAGTTCTGCCCTTGGGCTGTGATCATTAATGTTCTTTCTACTAATCACAGAAAGAGGGCCAGGCCAGCCTTCACTCTCAGGGAGGTTACCTGGCAGTCTTCCACCAATCCTCTTGTTCCTTCAAACTAAGCTCCACGCAAGTCTGTAACCAGGGGCAACGATGCTAGTCAAGCTCGTACCTGGTGGCTATTTGCAGGGTGCCTTCTCTTAAGTCACTGACTCCTTCACAACAACTGCTGTGTCTTCTGATTTTTTTTTTTTTTTGCGGTACTGGGGATTGAACCCAGGGGTGTTCTACCTCCGCGCTACGCCCCCGGCCCTATTTTTTATACTTTATTTTGAGACTGGGTCTCACAAAGTTGTGGAGGGCCTCACTAGGTAGAGAGAGAGAGACAGGGAGAGAGAGAGAGAGAGAGAGAGAGAGAGAGAGAGAGAGAACGCTCACGCGCGCGTGCGCACATGCACAAGCTAAGGCTGGCCGCGAACCCGAATCCTCCGGTCTCCGCCTCCCAAAGTACTGGGATTACAAGCGTGCACCACCACGCCCAGCAGCTGTGTCTTCTTTAATACCAAATTACAGTGAAATAAGTACAGACTTGGACTCAGATAGGCGTTAATGCAAACTCTAGCTACCAAAAGCTGAGCGATAGTTGGCAAGTTAATTTATACCTCTGTGTTATGGCTAGATATAGAATATTAATACATGAAAGGCTCATGTATTAATCTCCAAAGTTGATGTGATTAAGTCATAAGGGTTGTAACCTTATCAGTGGATAAATCCACTGTAATGGATTTTCTGGGTGGTAACCTAGGCAGATGAGGTGTGGCTGGATAAGGTGGGTCCCTAGGGGTGTGGCCTTAGGGATTGTGCTTCTGTCTTTGAATCCCCTTGCTTGTTCTCTTCCTTTTGGCCTCTGTGTGAGAGCAGAGCCCATTCTCTCTTTCTCTCTGCTTTCTGCCTCCATGCCCTGAGCTCTATAAACCGGGCTGACATGGACTGAAACTCTGAAATCTCAAAACACTGTGAGCAAATAAATCTTCCTTCTTCTACATTGTGTGGTCAGTTGTTTTAGATCATATCAGTAAGAATATTAACTGAGAAACTCTTAATCCCAGGATTCTGTAAAACCAGGAAAATCATATTTAACAAATGAAATGATTCATTTTAAACACTTGATTCATAGTAGCAAATCTATGGCACAAAAATAGTGAGGAACCTCTTGATTCTTTTCTTATTCCTCACACTGTCATGTGAAAGAGTGGATGTTGAATAAATATATGTTGGATGATGAGCCATGAAATTAGGGCAAAGGATAGGAATATAGTAAAATTAATTTGAAACTTCAAGCCCAGAGACTGATTAAAAAGTATCTCTATTATTTCTTAACTACATAGTTCTGCTAAAGTCAATTTTTCCTCTGGCTAGAAACAACACCTAATAGCTGCTACCTCTTCTCCTCATTTTAAAGAGGAGACTCTTTGGAGTTTGAGCCAGGTACTTCTGCTTCCATTCTCACGTTCACAATTTTGAAGGCTCAAAGGAGCCTGTCAATGAGACCTCATGGCATCAACTGGGCTCGTTTTATGTTTCAGAGATGAACGAAGAGTTGTGGAAAGAAATTCAACCAATATTTGTGGAGCGCACATTATATGATACTCGCAGTGTTCTAGGTATTGGGGATAAGAGATAAAGACTTGGCTCCTGTCTGTAGAATCTCACAGTTTGGAACAAGATAATTATAAATATGAAATAAATACAAAGTAATGTGCAGCGTGCTGTGAATGAGATACATAAAAAGTTCAGAGACAGCAGAGGAAAGAGAGAAATAACTGCCTGTGGCTGGAAAGAGGGGTGGAGAGCTCTTCACAGAAGAGGTCTTCTTTGAGATAAGTCTGGCAGGATGAAGAGAACTCTATCAGAGGGGGTCAACAAAGGAAGCTTTGGCAAAGATACAAAGGTTTCCTCTCATTTGAGAAGATGTAGGGAATAAGCAGAGGTAAGAGGGGAGAAGGATTTTATTTTAATGTCATACTAACCCAGCTAGCTATTATTGACCAAAAAAGTTTCTATAGTCATTAGAAATGTGCTACTCAAGCTGAATGTGGTGGTGCACACCTGTAATCTCAGTGAGGTGAGACAGGAGGATTGCAGGTTCGAGGGCAGCCTCGGCAACATAGCAAGACTCTCAGCAACCTAGCCAGACACTGTTTCAAAACAACAAAACAAAAAGAATGAGGGTGTAGCTCAGTGATAGGATGCCCCTGTGTTCAATCCCCAGTAACACACATGAGAAAAAAGAAAAAAGAAGAAAGAAAGAAAGAAAGAAAAGAAAGAAAGAAAGAAAAGAAAAGAAAAGAAAAGAAAAGAAAAGAAAAGAAAAGAAAGAAAAGAAAAGAAAAGTTCTACTTGGAGAAAGCAAGTCCCAAACTCTCTGCAGGCATTTAGCTTTCTGAATCCTCATGCCTTCTTAGACAGGGTTTAGATCTTAAGAAAGAAATGGAATGGATTTTCTGCCATCTCATATCTCTTTGGAATGGGCTTTCTAAAAGTGATCAAATATAAACCAAAGGCAATGTGGCATGTCAACGGTTCTACCAAGAAACCTGACCTTCCTAGTCTTCAGCTCCATAAGAGATGCTGAGGAGGTGAAGGAAAAAGATTGCCAGGCCCTTCCCAAGTCTTTGGTTTCCTATGAATCGAGGTAGGATGTGTATTCTGGAAAAGCTTTGCATATTTTGAGGAACTGATGAGCAATTCTTTCAGATAGTAAAAACACTGAGAAAAATACTTTTAATGAAGTTTTATTGCTTCCGAGTACTCCAAGGAACTCCAAGTCATCTAAACATGTTAGCTAGTGTGTTTGTCAGTGATAAACTACTTTGAAATTCAGCAATTTGTACAATGTAAAGTTCTCTGATCTTCTGAGCTGGGTTCTTCAAACAAACTAACAACCAAAAAAAAAAAAGCCGGGCGTGGTGGCGCACGCTTGTAATCCCAGTACTTTGGGAGGCGGAGACCGGAGGATCCGGGTTCGCGGCCAGCCTCAGCTCTCTCTCTCTCTCTCTCTCTCACTGTCTCTCTCTCTCTCTCTACCTAGTGAGGCCCTCTGCAACTTCATGAGACCCGGTTTCAAAATAAATCATAAAAAAATAGGGCCGGGGGTGTAGCGTGGAGGTAGAACGCCCCTGCGTTCAATCCCCAGTACCGTAAAAAAAAAAAAATGTTCATTGGCTGCACTAACCCAATTTTGTAAAAGATGCAGAGAACCACCTCTCTCCAAATATTATGGTTTCTAGATTAACAGGAGATCATGTTGGCCTCGAGGCAATTTTAGGAAGTCTCACACAAGCTGTACAGACCAAGTGGTCACCTCAGTGTTTGGTGAAGAAGAATATGTTCTTAAGGGCTCAAGTCTTTTATCCTAGAACAGAGAGAGCCTCCAGGACTTGGGCTACTTTGAACACTAAGTTGGCAGCAAAGGTGGACTGGCCACCCTTCAGGCACGGCTGACTCTTATTCATTAAGGAGGGTGGGGCCATGATTGCATTTTGTATCTACACACCACACCCTAAAGAATCAAGAGACTATCTAGCGTAAGGTGCAAGGAGGGGCACTGAATTATAATAAGCAGTAGTGGTTGATCTGATTCTGAAACACATTCATCACCTGTCCTTGATCATGTCTCTCTCTCAATAGCACTCAAGTCTCCCAGAATACACTAGAAAAGATGTGGAGCACCCAACTGCGATGAATCCAAGAATGTGTGACCAAGGTACCAGCAAAATTGTGTAGGGTTTATTCTTGCTGTTAAATGATCAATTTGTCAAAGGTCTTTGGCTAATACATAAAGGAACAATACAGAACAATTCAGCCATACCCCTGAAGTCTCTGTTCCTGATAATAGTGATTTGGGTGACCTGTCCAAGGTCACACTGCAGTGCATTGCCAGAACAAAACCCCTATTTCACTGTTCATTCATTTACCATGTGTCCTGCTCAGGGATGTCACCGTGATTAACTGGTTCCCATGAGGTACCAACATATGAGGAGCAGTTTACATAAAGTAGATAAATGAACAAGTAAATTTGCCCTAGTTACTTGGGATCTTGAAGTTTTCTTCTCTTTAGCTTTGCTCTGTACCATTGGTTGATGTCAACAGCCTCACTTAAATTCAGCTGCAAACCAGGCTCAGCTGCAGCAGTTTTCTGGAAACAAGAGGGGTGAGTTGGTATGACTGGCCACAGCCCCAGTGATCATGCCAAATATTTGCTTCCTGAGTCTTCCCTAGCTGGATCCCTGGAAAGTCTTGGTGAAAATATGCTATGCCCAGTAAAGGAAGAATAGAGAGACCTTTCATCTCATTAGTTTTTAAGGGTTAAGAAGCTCTTGCACAATACATTTTTCAAGTTATCAATTTGATTTTGTCCTCAGAAATAGCAAACCAGCAGGAACAAGGAAAAACCAGGCTAGGCCCTCCTATGAAAGAAAAACACAGAGAATAAATAGAAACATTAGTAAAAAAAATTAAGTCAGTTTCAAAGATCTCAAGCTATATTTATGTTTGTAAAAACAGTGCAGTTCCACCCCTCAAACTCAACAGAAAGGCAAGGGCATAGGACAGAGAACTGGTGAAAATAATGAGAAAGAAATGTATAGGGAGAGACTAAAATGGATGGATCATGGAATTTGGAACTAGATAAAGCTGGCAGGTATGGGTGTCTATGAAGTTAATTATAATAGTTATCGTCACAATTCATGAGGCAAACATATCCATTTCGTCATTCTTTAGTCACATGTTTGCTACATGCATATTGTGTTAGGCATTCTTTCTCTAAGTCTATGTATGAATGGACCAATTAACAAAGACAAACAAAATCCTCACTCTTGGCCTACGGGTGGAGACACTATTATGTCCGTAGCCAAATAAACCAACAAGATAATTTCTGATAGTGAAAAATTCAATAATATGGTTGAAATTCAAAGCACTGACAATACCAAATGCTGGAACTCTCATTCACTATTGCAGAGATGCAACTGGCATAATCACTTTGGAAAATAATAAGGCAGCTTGTGTGTGTATGTGTGTGTGTGTGGTACTGGGGATTGAACCCAGGAGCATTCCACCTCTGCGCTAAACCCCAGCCCTTTTTATTTTTTTGTTTTGAAACAGGGTCTCATTACATTGCTGAGGCTGTCTCAGAACCTGTGATCTTCCTGTTTCAGTCTCCCAAGTCCTGAGATTACAGGTGTGTACTACCACACCCAGCTTGAGTAGTATATTTCTAATGACTATGGAAACTTGTTTGGTCAATGATAGCTAGCTGGGATAGCATGGCATTAAAATAAAATCCCTTTCTCCCCCCTTACTTCTCCTTATTCCCTACATTATGTCAAATGAGAGGAAACCTTGGTATCTGGGATTAAAGGTGTATGCCATCACATCTAGCTAATTTGGCAGTTTCTTAGAAGGCTAAATATAATCTTACCATATGATTCAGGAATTGACTCCTAGGTATTTAGTCAAGTGAATTGAAAGCATATGTCTACATAAAAACATGCAAATGGAAATTTATAGCACATTTATTCATAATTGCCAAAAATTGGAAGCAACTAAGATGTCCTTCAAGAGATGAATGAGTAAGCAAATGCTAGTCCATCCAAAACACAATATTATTCAGCAACATAAAGAAATGAGCTGCCAAGTAACAAGGAGACACGGAGTAAGCTTAATAGGTGCTAGAGGAAAGAAGCCAGTCTGAAGAGGCGACATAGTGCATGATTCCAACTATATGACATTCTGGAAAGCTGAGACAACAGAGATGATAAGTTTCCAGGGGTTCAGGTAGAGGGGGGGAGATGAAGAGGTGGAGCACAGTGGATTTTAAGGAAGGTGAAACTGTTTCATATGATATCGTAATAAAGGATGCATAATATTATGCATTCACCAAAACTCATAGAATGCACAACACAGAGTAAATGCTAATACAAGCTAGAGATATTAGAGAGTAACAATGTATCAATATTATTTTTCCCAATTATAAGAAATGTACCACTCTAATGCCAGATCTTGAAAATAGGGAAATTGTGCAGGACCAGGGCAGTGGGAATATATAGAAATCCTGTATCACTCAATTTTTCTCTAAAACCAAAATTGTAACTTTTAACTTTGTTAAAAGTTAATAAAGTTTATTACTTTTTCAAAATTTCAATGATAAAGAAGCAGAATGATAGGATGAAGGAGCAGGAGAGAGGAGGGGATGAACTATTGATTGGATCTTTCCTTTCCAGACAGTAGGAAGAACAAATATGAGGCCCTAATGAGGGACCACATCCACTTCCTTTTTGTTATTTTTATACAAACAAGTATTATTTTTCTTCTTTTTTTAATTGGTGCATTGTAATCAAACATTGTGATGAAGTTCAGGGCAATGGAGGCACACATGCACACAGCACTCTTTGAATACTCTCCCAGTTCCCACCCCACTCCCTCTCCCTCCCCACCTTCCCTTGCATGACACTGTGTTTGGCATTGATAAATTTGTGTATGTACATCATGTTACTTTCTGAGGTAGGCCAATCAAGGCTTGTATATTTTTATTTATTTATTTATTTATTTATTTTATTGGTGCATTGTAATCATACATCTTGATGGGTTTCAGGGCGGTAGAAGTATACATACACACATCGGTCAATTAGCCCTCCCCTAATTCCCACCCCCATTCCCTCCCCCTTCCCTCCTTATCTTGCTTAGCATAGTGGTTGACTTTGATAAATATGTGTATGTACCGAGGGTCATGGATTTAAGCAAGGTGTTGGAGAGCTAATCAGTGGCAAAGAGAGGGCTTCTGAAGAATAACTCCTTGCACTTTCCATGACCACCATGATGGATGTAGTATTTAAAATTAGAGAAGACCTCGAAGATCAATTGGCTCACACAGAAAATTCTACCTGACCCAATCCATCCCTTTAGAGACAAGTCTGAGTTCTTCTTTAACTTGGGATATGGCCATCTGGATGCCAGCATTCTGCGCCCATCCAGCTGGCTCAGCTGGCCAGAGCTCTGAACCTCTGTACTTCCCAAATAAGAATGGATGCTCCCTGTCAAGCCCCTTCGTGTAGCTCATCAGTATCAACAGGAGTTGTGATAGGGGTCTTCTGATGCCTGGCAATGTGCCCTTCCACTAGATTACCATTTCTTCTGGGTCTGAGACTCCACACATTATTTAATCATAAAACAAAACAACTTTTCATTCTACTCACCAATTTTTTCAACTTTTTTTCTTGCAACCTTAGTTCCTATCTGAATTACCTGAACAATTTGGTAAAAATATAGAGGCACAGTCTCTATTCTACTTCTTCTCAAACTTTGATTGCATCACAGTTAGATCATTTGGGAAATGATCTAAAGAACTCCCCAAACTTTAATGTGCATAAAAAGTACCACAGGATATTGCTAAATGCAGATTCTGGCTTGGTGGGTCAAAGATTGGGCTGAGACTTTGCTAGTTATTTCTAACTAGTTCTTGGTGGTGTGGGTGCTGCCAGTGTGTGGAACACACTTCCCTTGAGGAGTCTAATCACAGCTATGGCCAGTGTTAGCAGGGGATCCTGGGGTAAGAGACTCAGAGAATCTCTGGTATGTTTGGCAGCATTTCCTTTTTAATAGAAATGATCCTATTTGCACATTCCGCTGTGATATTTGAGTTTATCAATGCAAAGCAAGCTTTTTTGTCTAGTTCTGCTAGAGAGAAATGGTAGTACCAGTTGCTGTAAAGCAAAATAAGGAAATAAAAACCGTGGCAGTGCTCTTAGCATCTTCATTCAGAGCCGCCATGTGATTGGTTCCTGTGTCTTCCATCAAATCACCCTACACCTAACTGGAGGTCAGTTGAGAAAAAAAATGGCAAATTTCTTTGCAGATCATATGCAGTCCACACTTGATGCAAGGCAGTGTTGCAGTTGGGTGTGTCATCTTTCCACAGTCTCATTTCAGATGAGTGGGCCATTGAGTTTGACTTCTTTTTTACCCACAGTTCAAGTGGTGACTGTATATTACCATTTCTCCTCTTTCCAATCTGAGAATGATGGTGGGAAATTGCCTTAAGCCCTACTCTATGAAGTGGCATGGGAACAGGTTTTGACCTCTGGGCCACGGACCTATCATACCCCTTGTATGATGGATTCCATGCTCCATCATACAGATGTGGAGTATGAGTTGCATAGTCCCCACTTCAGCACCCCAAAAAGCTATATTTTCTAGTCCACCTTTTTTTTTCAGAAAGCCACACATTTATGGTGGTGGGAGTATTGGTAGGCTAATCTATCATGTGCTTACCCAACCCTTGGTGCAGCTGTTTTTGACATTCATTTGACAGTCTTGCCTAGGTCATGCCCTCCACCTGCTACCACCTTGGAGGTGGGCTATAGCCTGATCCTCTTCATTTTGATGATGAAAAAAATCAAAACAAAACAGAAAATAAAACAACAACAAAAGCAAAAAAGCAAGACTGCGTCTCATGCCCTTTGTCTCTGTAGCCTTTAGCTAACTTAAAATTCTCAGTCAGTTGCAAAAGGCAAAAACCAGGTCGAGAAGCCAGGAGATAGAGCTTGACCTTTTGTTAGTGTAAATAAGAAGATAGAGAAGAAGGAATATTGATGTTTGGGTCCCCCCCCCCAGTTTCATGAATCACTACCTCTGAAAAGAAACAATTTGAATTGTCAAAGAACCTGCAGAATAGCTTTATGAATTTGTCTTGGAGGGATTAGGAAAACAGAAACTAATTATTTCCAAAGAAGAAATTATACTCATAGCAAAGACCAGACTGTTTTAATGATTAAACTAGTTTATTATTAAAAAAAGAACTTTTCCTTTGAAACTTACAGTTAAAAAAAAAAAGGAAAAATGCTTAGGCAAACCCTACATCACTAAATTATTGGAATAAATCAGAGTAGTTCTACACTCTCTTAGTTAGTAGGAAATAAACAAGCGATCTATCTGCTAGTGGATATTTTTTTCTTTAATTCAATTTAAAACAAAAAGCACACATTTCCCCCCCTCTATTAATTCTAAAATGAAATGGATCCTTGGTATAGGCACAGCTTTCATAGGCTAATTCATAGAATAGAATTGTACGTAATTATCAGCATAATTTACCAAATCTTTCATGCCTCATGAATTTTTATGTGACAAGATGTGGATTTACCTGATGAAGGTTTAGAATCTTATGAAAAGATGAGACCATGTCCAAAAGATACATTAGTTTATTGTACCACTTTCCCCAAAAACGTTAGTTCAATTTGTAACTAAGAAGTCTTGTCATTACCATGATTGGAGTTGTATCTTCCAACAGCTCAAATTACCAAATTGCTTTTAATATGAGGCAAATGTTGTCTTACTTATAACTTGCAACCCATAATCTAAAAGCTGATAGTAGTGTTCACCGTGTTCTTCTTCCCAGTGATGACTCTTAGGAGTTTTTGTTGACATTTCTTACTTCTTCTACAGGATAAAGTTTCCCAGCTCTTTCGATCCCTTAAAGCTCTTAATTCAAGTAATCTATCTTGTGTGATCATTTTTTGAATGTTTTCTAGTTCCCCAATTGCTCAGCTCTTCTGGTTTGAATGACGAGTTTGTTCTTTAATTTAAATGCTAATTCCCACTAAATGGTATTTTAGTTATTTATGTGTTTTTTGTCTGGCTCCCCCACTGGTATGTAAATGCCAGGAGAATGGATATTTCTTTTGTCCTTTGCCAGTCTTACTGCTTAGAATAGTGTCTGTTACATGGCAGGTACTCAACAACCATCTATGGAATAGCATTGAATAAATAAATGAATGTGCTATTTCTTCTTGAAATCAATACATAAAAACAAAAATAAGAAAGCTGTAAATCATCCAAAATTCCATAATGTAGAAAAATAACATTTAATGAATATTTTTCCAGACTTTGTTCTAAGGGATGAAGATATAACTAGATTGGTGATAGATGAAAGTATGATGACTAGAATAAAAAATATTTATAAATAAAAATGCTACTACTTTTGTAAAAGTTATATCACACACTAACCTAAAATAGTAACTTAACTGGAGTCGGTTTAACAGATGTAAAAGAAAAATGGAAATTTTCTGTAATTTTGGAAAAAGAGAAATAGTTGGTAAAACAAGTAAATATCATTTTATCTCAAGGATATCAATTCCTAAAAGAGAGTTCTCCTAAAGCTAAGAAAAATGATTATGAACACCATGAATAATAGTTTTAAAAATTTAAGGGGTAAATTTAGGCCAGATCATAGGACTTCCTGATATGAAGGCTAATGATGATTTAACTACATGATGACATGATAGTTAGCTTTCTGTTGCTGCAACAAAATATCTGAGAAAATCAACTTAAAGGAGGTCTGCTTTATTTTGGCTCCTGGTTTCAGAGATTTCAGTCCAAGGCCACCTGGCCCTGGTTGCTTCTGAGCCTATGATGAGGTAGAATATTATGGAAGAAGCATGGTGGAGAAAACTGCTCACCTCATGGTGGCTAAGAAGTGAGAGAGAGAGAGAGAGAGAGAGAGAGGAAGCGGCCAGGATCCTAATATCCCCTTCAAGGGACTTCCCCAATAACCTAACTTCCCTCCACTAGGCCACACCTCCTAAAGGATCTGCCACCTCCCACTAGTGCTGCCAGGGAGACCAACCCTTCAACACCTGGGCCCTTGGCGGAACATTCCAGATCCAAATGATAGCGATCACCTTTAGACACTGTTCAGTTGTGCTCTGAATTTCACTTTTTTTTATATATATTAGTTATATTTTTTCCAGGGTCACAACATATTTTGTGTTTGCAATTCATATTTCTCACTAGGTTTTGGTCTCTCTTCTGTACTTAGTAGGTCATTAGTGCTGTTACCATAGTATTTTCCATTCCATGCATTTTTATTTTCAGTTATCTATTGTTTTTTTTGTTGTCTACTTAATAAGAGTTCCTAAGGGCTATATTCCCTGAATTCTGTCATGTTAGAAAACATCTGTCTTTTGCTTTCATATTTAAAAGTAAACTTCACAGGTATAATATTTGTAGATTACACTTTTTATTCTTAAAATATTATCAGGGGCAGGCCATTGTGTTTTGGTATTAAATGTGGAGAATTCTGAGGCTTCCAGGTTCTCCCATCTTTTAGATGAATGCTTTATTCTATCTAATTACAAGAAAAATATTTCCTTGCCATTAAATTCAATACCTTATCCACAGTAATGCTGCTTATTTTCAATTAAAATTCATAATTATTTTTCCTATTAGAGGGAACGTATTTGTTATCTGAAAAATTAAATTCTTCTTTCATTTTAGGGTGAAAATATCTTCAAGATATCTGTTTCCCATATGATGTTTTTCTATATTTCACCTAATTGTCTTTTTACTTAAAAGGACATGCTTAATCATTTTTCTATAATTTTTAAAAGTTTTTTATTCATTATTTCCTTCACCTAAACATTTATTTTCAGCACCTGCCATGTTGAAACACTATTCTAAGTTGCAAAGAAGAAGAAAAAAAAAAACTGTCCCTGCTCCCACATTGTTTAGGGAGAAAAAAAGTAATCAAAAAATCACATCAGCCGGGCGTGGTGGCGCACGCTTGTAATCCCAGTACTTTGGGAGGCGGAGACCGGAGTATACAGGTTCCCGGCAAGCCTGAGCTCTCTCTCTCTCTCTCTCTCTCTCTCTCTCTCTCTCTCTCCCTCTCTCTCTCCCCCGTCTCTCTCTCTCTACCTAGTGAGGCCCTCTGCAACTTCGTGAGACCTGGTTTCAAAATAAAGTATAAAAAAATAGGGCCGGGGGTGTAGCGCAGAGGTAGAATGCCCCTGGGTTCAATCCCCTGTACCGCAAAAAAAAAAAAAATCACATCAATGCACATAAAACCACACCTGTCACACATGGTACGAAGAAGAGGTATGTAAAGCTCAAAAAGCATAAATAGAGGGATTTGGCCTAATAAAGAGCTTAGAGTAGGGACATGTGAGGGTATGCCAAAGTGACAATTTGAGATCTGTGGGCTTTGTAGGAGTGAACTGAGAAAGAGGGAAGGTGGGGAGAAGAGGAAAGAGCGTTTGCAAGGCCCACTGGAAGAGGGGATGAGCCAGACTGGCTGCAGGGAGGGAGCGGGGGAAGCAGGTGCCAGATGAAATGGGAAAGGAACCTGTATGCTCCTTGCTAGAGAACTTTGTCTCCATCCTTTGAGCATGCTGTGCATCCTGTGAGCCTGCCAGTAAAGAGATACTTGGTCAAATTTACATTTTAAAATATGACTATATATCTTAGAGAATGAACTGGAGACCCCTACTGTCTACAGTTCTTCTAGCATCCACACCAGGAATTCAGTGACATCACCATGCAGGTCTCTGATGTTTTTCAGCACAGCCAATTGACTTGGGCCACTTTAAAACACCTCAAAGTTCTCTTGTAACCTGTCTATGTGGGGCCTTCTCCCTGCCTAACAGAGATGGCCTACCCTTCCTGGTCTAAAGATCACTCTCAAACTAGTGACTCTACCAGATAGCTTTGTAGCTTCTCCCCCAGAATTACTGATACTGCTTACATCCATGGTGATGGGGTCTGGGGGACATGGTATTATTTCACCAAATCAGACACCAAAACCCAATTAGAACTGGTTATAGTAATCGCACCAACAGCTAACATTATGGTAAAGCATTACTGTTTGATCCTCAGAACCAACATGTAGAATAGCTATCTACATTCTTCTTTCATTTTAGGGTGAAAATATCTATGTCTATTTATAAAGCAAATGAAGAAGAGGGTATTAATTTGTTTGAGGGCATAAATTGAGGCTAGAACAGTAGAAAGATTCATGCCTGGGTCCTCGGGCTTCAAATCATATGAATGTTTTACTGCCCTGTGGTTCTTCAATGGTCAGGAAGGAGGTTCTATAAAGAAAAAAGTTCTTATCTATTTGGCTGAGAGTTCCTGGAGTCAATGCCCACCCCACCCCACTCCACCCAGGATCAATTGCTTTGTCTGTGAACTTGGGATGATAGTAGGCAGTACTTATTAGGAACATCCGTTCCCAAGAGTTACCCTAAATGCTTTACATGTGCTGACCCATTACACCCTATAACCTATACCACATGTGTCATTAGTATTTCTATTTGTCAGATAGAAAAACTGATTATGGAGGGTAAAGGGATAAACCTGACCCCTGGGCAGCCTGTCCCCAAAGCCAAAGCCCATCTATCCCTTTCCCCTACCTTTCATGATGCCTGATTCTGAGAATCAGTGATCTAATGATATTTTTTTTTTAGTTCAAACATCCATGTGTTTCTATAATTGCAAAGACATCCCTATGTGAGGATGATCCATTAAGTCCTATTGCATTTCAATAATTCCATATCTGACTTGGCCAAGCGTTAAGTGACCATGTTGTAAAAGCCTGGTATGAGAGTTATTCCTGCACTGGGATGTCGGTGCTCTGCCACCATGTCACTGTATAACCTTGAGTAGGTCACAACCTTCGAGGTGTTCAGATTTCTACTCAATAATGCATTCATAAGTCTATCGATCAGGTCTTTATTTTAATTCAGCTTCAGTGAAATAGATGCTTCATATTCCGTGATTAAGCTGGGAAAAAAAAAACCTGCTAAGATGACCTCATCCAGTCAGCTCATCCTACTGATTTAGAAAGTAAGGTCGAGTATATGAAAATGATTTGTTCAAAATCATCCAGCCAGGATCGGAGTGAGGACAAGAATTCTTGCCTCTTGGGCCCTAGCCAATTTTCCTTTCCTATGTCACCAACTGGCTGTTCCTTTGAAAGTCTCACATGTTACCAAGACACTAAGGTACTTCCAGAAACTCTTATTAGGGTTTCAAGATTTAACACTATTAACATTATACCCCACATTTTTTAATAATCGTTTTTGGTCAATGATTTCAGAATCTTTCTGATCAATGTCATCTCACTTCATGTGATACATGGAAGACCCAGGCCTTTGTGCCAAGAAGTTTCTGTAATCTGTGCATATTGTCAGAAAAATGAAGAGGGTGGGCTTTGTATTTATACTAATATTCAGAACTGGGCTCCTCCTCTCACTAGTTCTGTGTTTTGGGTTAAGTAGATAACCTCTCTTGGTCTCAGTTTTGCTATTTGAAAAATCAAAATAAGGGGTTGCATGCAACACAGCAGCTGACAGGGATGCCTTTCCAGAAAAGGCATTTCTTCTGCCAACTATGAACTCTCGTTTTCTTTCCATAAACCATTTTGCTGCTCAGTCTAGGGCTTCAGATGTCAGATTTTGTAAGAAATATGGCTCTGGGGTACAATCTAGCTGGGATTTTTTTTTTCTCAAGTAGGACTGAAACCTAAGTTATTAAGCTGTGAAAAGACTTCTTTCTAAAGGATTTCCTTTCCCCCTAATGAGATCAGGAGCTTCTGTTATGGGCCTAGTTTCTCCTTACATAAAACTTCAAAGGGATCAATTTACTGTTACAATGAACTGCTGCCCCATTTCTATGGTCTCGGCCTGAGTATTTTCAGCTTTTGGAAGCCTTTTTTTCTTTCTTCCCTCTTCAAACGACAAGAGAACAGGGCAGGGAGGCATCACAATAACCAATATGGAAACATCAATCAAGAGAGAACTGCATAGACTCTTTTCTGCCATCAAACCATTTTTTTCCCCTCCAGATTCCTCCCTAGCGGTCCATCTTCTTTGTGTGATGCTGTGAAATTCAACAATACATGTACAGAGGACTGTCTACACTTCCCCACTTATTTTTGAAGATAAAATATATTTATATACATTAAGAATAAGGAGGAGGTTCATAATTATGATGATAATGACAACACAGCTTAGGATTTATGGGTTCAGGGATCATAAATGACTCTTTTTTGGTACAATACTGGAGAGTAAACCTAGAGTCTCATACTAAGAAAGAAGCTTTCATTCACTCATTTCACAGATGTGAGATGAGTTCTACAGGTGAGACAGGCAGGATGCTAGGACAAGGGCATGGGGTGAATGAGTTGGAAAAGAACTTGAATCCTTGGAGCTGACATGCCAGTAAAATCCTTAATATGAATCCCTTCATTTGTTGCATGAATACTGTATCATCACTAAAGAAAGGGGGGATACAAACACCAAGTGTCTGAATGCCCCCTTTCTGTTCCCCAAAATCCTAGCTGAATTAAAGGAACAAAATGAGCAAGTCCAGGCTGGAAAGTCCAGAGACATATTATCTGACTTTCTCATACACACATAAGACTCTGACTTTCTCATACACACACACACACACAAACACACACACACACACACACACACACACACATAGATATACACACATAAATAAATAAATACACACGTGTTTGTGGGGGGTATATCCTTCTATATCTGCTATATATATTTATTATTTTACCTCTTTTCTTATATAAATGTTAGCATATTATATATGTCTTTTGTCTTTTTTGTTTTTTCAGTTAACAATATACCTTAGAATTCATCCCAGATCAGTTCATAGAAAGGCTGCACACTCATTTTAATAGCTGCATAATACTTCTCAATATAGTTTATTTAATCAATCTCCTATATTTAAGTACTTAGATTGATTTCAATATCTTGCAATTACAAGTGATGTTGCAAATAGTTTTATGCAGTTTTTTTGTTGTTGGATATTAATCATCAAGTAAATTATTAGAAATGTGAATTTTAGGCTAACAGGTTAATGAACATATAAATTTATTAGGTGCTGAAAAATTTCCCTCCATTGCCATATCAGTTATATTTCCAACAATAATATATATGTCATGGGTGGATATAGAATGTCCCCTGAAGAGTTCATGTACTAATGTTCAGAGTTGATATAATTAATTCATGAGGGTTATAATCTCATCTGTGGATAAATCCAATCTAATGGATTTACTAGGAGGTAACCTAGATTGGTGGGTGTGGCTGGAGAAGCTGGGTCCCTGGGGGCGTGGCCTTCAGGACTCTGCTTTTGTTTTTTAATCTCCTTGCTTTCTTGCTCTCTTGCTCTCTTGCTTCGGGTCTCCATGATGTGAGCGCAGAGCCCTTGCTCCCTCCCTATCTAGGCTTCCCGTCCCCATGCCTGGAGCTCTGCAGATTCTGGTCTTGCATGGACTGAGCCCTGAAATCTAAAAACAAAACAAAACAAAATTATGAGAAATCAATCTTCCTTCCTCTAAGTTGCGTGGCGAGTTGTTTTGGATTATAGCCATGAGAATGCTGACAGACAGCATAAGAGTGATTATTTTCCTGCAGCCTTTCCACTAGTATGTCTCATCAAGCTTTTGAATTTCTTGACAATCTAATTCATAAGAAAAAACAACCTAGTTTTAAGTTTTATTGAATTCTCTTATGATAAATGAGAGTTAGCATTTTATATTTTAAAGTCATTATATATAAATAATATATATAAAATTCAATATATATAAAATTCAATATATATATAGAATTCTCTGTCTGTCTGTCTCTCTCTCTCTATATATATATATATAATATTATATATATATAATAATTATATATAATTATTTTATGTCCTTGTCCATATTTGGTCTCCTTATTGATTAAAAATAAAGTCTTCATATTTTAGTGTACTAGTCTTTTATTTGTGATAGAGGCCACCATTTTCTCCCAATTTGACCATTTTCTTATGACTCTGCTTATGTATTTTTTACATGACTCACAAAAATTTTAGCCCATTTTATTTGTCTTTTTTAATTGGCTTTAGATTTTGTGTCATAGACAGCTCTTCCCTACTTGCAGGTTATAGAATAATTTTCTTCTTCCAATAATTTAGTTCTTGGGTAGTTGTATATTTAAGTGTTTAAGTTGTATATTTAAGTGTCATACATTTAAGTGTTTGTGATCTATATGAGTTTATTCTTATATATGATGTGAGAAATTGATCTAATTAAAACCATTTTCAAATGGCTATCCAGTTCTTCTAACACAACTTATTTAACATTCTTTCATTGCTCTTATTGATGTGAGATGCTACCTTTTCTCTAACTGGCTTTCTGTATGGAGCCAGTGTACTTACGGACTTTCTATTCGACTCCATTGTTGTTCTGTGCACTCATGTGTCTGTACTTTCCTAGGCTTGGCTGGAGTCTTACCATCTGGTAAGACTGGTCTTCCCTTCCTCCCAGGTCTTTCTTTACTTAGTGTAACTATCATCATATATCATTATATGTTTAATTTTTCCATATACACTTTTGTATCAGCTTATTTAGCTATAAAAATAGATTGTGTGTATTTCTACTGGGATACATTTAATATTTAAAGTAACAAAAAACTGACATCTCGTTGATATGTCTTAATGGCATTTCCTTCTATCCTTTCCTTTCTCTCTCCCCTTCCTTCCTTTGTTCCTTTCTTCCTTCCTTCCTTCCTTCCTTGCTTCCTTCCTTCCTTCCTTCCTTGCTTCCTTCCTTCCTCTTCCTCCTCTTTCTTCTTTCTTTCTTTCTTTCTTTCTTTCTTTCTTTCTTTCTTTCGGTACTGGTCATTAAACCCAGGGGCATTCTATTTCTGAGCTACACCCCCAGCCCCTTTTAGTTTTTGTTGGGAAACAGGGTCTCACTAGGTTGTTGAGGGTCTCACTACATTGCTGAGGCTGCCCCAAAACCTGTGACCCTCCTGTCTCAGCCTCCCAAGTACTTGGATTACAGGTATGTGCCACTGTACCCGGCTCTGAAATGTTTTCTTCATATAGGATTTGAAGCCAGGTGTGGTGGTGCACACTTTTAATTCCAGTACTTGGGAGGCTGAGACAGGGGGATCACAGGTTCATGGCCAGCCTCAACTACTTAGTGAAGCCCTCTGCAACTTAGTGAGACCCTATTTCAAAATAAAGAATAAAAATAGGGCTGGGGGTGTAGCTCAGAGGTAGAATGCCCCTGGGTTCAATCCCCAGTACCTCAATATATGTGTGTGTGTGTATATATATATATATATATATATATATATATATATATATATGATTTGAACATTTTTTGTTAAGTTTGTGCCTAAATGTTTTATATATCTGTTGCTATAATATTTTAGTATATCTTTGAAGTGGTTATTAATGGTACATATGAAGCAAATTGGTTTCCGTATTTTGATATTTTTAACCATACTTTTCAAATAAACTTGTTTAGTTTTAGAGTCATGCAAAAATGAAAGAGAAAGAAAGCAATATGCCATTCGTTTTGCCATTGATTCAGTAGGATTTGTTGAATATAATGTCATCTGCAAATACTGAGGTCCTTATTATTCTTTTCCAATTCTTTGGTCCCTAATTGTTTTCTCTTATCAGATTACCTTAGCTAATACCTCTAGTAAAGTGTTATATATAATAGTGGAGATTTTTGTATCTTGATTGTGATTCTATATTTCTTTGTATTTATTTTCTAAAATATTTTGATATATAATTTTTATTTTGAAAGCAGTTATGTTTTCAGTTATACAATGTATATTGCTCTTAATCCCCTTTTGTTATTTTAATTTTTCTATCAGATTTATAAATTAACTATAACTATGTAACTATTAACTATAAATAGCAGTCAATGTGTAATTTTACTTCCCTTTCTCTTTCATTTATTTCAATTATTTTATTTATATTACTTCTACTTTGTCAGAACCATATGTTCGCAGGTTCGAGACTAGTCTCAGCAACATAGTGAGACTCTAGCAACCTAGTGAGAGCCAAATTCAAAACAAAAATAAAAAGGGCTGGGGGTGTAGCTCAGAGGTAGAACACCACTGGGTTCAATCCCCAGTACCACATCAATTTTTTTTCCTCCTATCATATCATTGTTTAATAATTATTCTTGAGAATCCCGAAGGCAGCCTAGTTGTCTTGTCTGAAGGCCTTGAGGATTTTTCTTTGTCGTATGCTTTTACTAGTATTATCAGAATTACTTGTTCTAGACCAAATTTCCCAGGTACCAGTAGACTCTTTCAATTTATTCATTTAGGTTTCCTTATCTTAAAAGGTTCCCTGGATTATACTTTTAAATATTAGTTCTTTTCCAAAGTATTGTTCAGGGACTTCTACTCTGCTTTCTGTCCCTGTCTTCTATTTCACCTACTTTCTCTCTGACCATGTCTATGTCTTTATCTCATTTTCATACCCTTGCTTGTTTTCCTGTTCCTCCAATAACCCTTGCTAGATTTTATTTGAATTTATTCTCCCTTGGCAAACCTACAATTTAGCTTGCATTTCTGAGATCGTTTTGCCTCTTTCTTCATTGTTCTTTATGAGTTTAATCAATTCTGTCTGTGTAGAGTCCTGTCTTTTATTGGTGTCTTTATTGTTTTCTGTTCTTAGTTTTTGGATTTCTTATTTGAGGAGGTATGTAAACACCCTTGTTTATGGGTTCTTAATTAAGTTAGGAGTACTGTGTTTTAGCTTTCTTTCTGCATTTTGCTGATGCGGTGTGGGAGAAGTTTTCACTAGCTGAAATGTTTGATTTGGGTATTGTTTTCCTCTCATGGTGGGGTTAGATAAAGCAGGATGTTTTCTGTTTCCAGTTTGTGGGTAGGGATCTTTGTTCAAGTTCGCCCTCTTCTGTCATGTTACTGAATTGCAGTTTTTCTAAAGGATGATGTTAATTAATGGTGAGGGGAAGAAAATTGGGTTGGCATATCGCTTTCTTTCTCTTTCATTTCTGCAAGACAATTTCATTTTCTCATTCCATAATGTAACATGTAGGAGGATTTCATTTGAACATTTGTTAATGCTGAACTGTGAGAAATAACTAAGAAAGCTCTTAATAGGGACTTAGATAAGTAAAGTAAATGTATATAGTAAGATAAGTTGCCCTTAAGGTAAATTGTTGAATTAAAAAAGTACTAAAAGAAGATCAGTAGAATGGCATTATTTATGCAAATTTACAATTTCATATAAATCCATTTGAAGAAAATATATCAAATATATTACAGTGGAGGCCTTTAGAAATAGAAATGAGAGTCTGGGTAAAAGAAATAGGTCCCAAACCAAATAAGTGTGGGTCTTTATACAAAATAGTTATAATAATATGTTCAGAAGTATAATTAATTGAAATATCTCCAACCCAGATTCTAAAAGAAGGAAAGTTAAGAAATGATCTTGGAATTCCTCTTGTGATTCCTCAGGGACCCACCTGACACTCATAATCCAGACTTCCCTGAGCAGTACCATGGACTGTGCACATCGCTGTGCCTGCCCAAGGGTATCTGATCTAATCCCTTCACTAATGCTCAGCCTGAGTCCCCTGTATTGCTTCTGTACTTCTCTTTTCCACATCAATTTTGGGTTTCTGATAGAGAACCAGTTACTATGGTAACAAAGCTGGCCTTTCCAAGATGATGTGCAAGTTTGGAGTGCAGGATGCAACCTGCCATCACAGGTTTTTGCAATAGATGAGCATGTATTTGTGTTTTGTGAAAGGGAGCGACAATCAAATGATTCCCAAGATTTCTTTTCCCATGTGAATACTGGAATTCTCAACATCAATTCCCATGAAACACAATCAAATGCAGTAAAAGGTTTTCCATCAAAAAGGCATTCATAGACAACAAAATATTGTTATTATAAAATTTTCTAAGCCTGCCTTCTTCCTTCTTTCTTATCTTTCTTCCTTTCTTTCTTTCATTAAAAAGGACAGATTTTAAGCATCCAACAGCTCATAGAACTAGTGAGGGAAAACTACAAATAAACAGATAGCTAGAATTAGAACGGTGTTTAAAGTGCTATGACAGAGAGGAGTCCCAGTGGTGCCTAACTCTGCCTGGCAGAGTGAGAGAAGTTGTTTGTGACAAGGAGTGTTTGTGTTCACACACTAGAAGGCTGGATGAGAATTGACTAGCGAGGTGGGGAGGAAGGGACCTTCTAGGCAAAGGGAATGTCCGCAAAAACATGGCACTGTGTGAGCGATTGACTTGTTGGGGAAAATGGCCAGTGGTGGAAGATTGGCTACAGGGGGATGGAGGGAGGATCCATAACCTGACAGGCAGATGGCAAAGACAGGATCACTGGGTCCCCATGGCGCTGGCCTCGGCTGCTCCTCAAACACAAGCACATTTCCACCCCAGGACATCTGTCCCTGTTGTCATTTCCAGAGAAGAGAGATGTTTTTCTCTCTGACATTCATGTGCTCCTACTTCCTTTCCTTCAGTATCTGCACAAATGTCGCCTCCTCCAGGTAGTCTTTCTTGACCAGGATACCTAAAGAAACACCCCCCAATTACTTGTGGTCTTATTACTTTTTCTCATTTTTTATGACACCTTTCACTATTTTCCACTATTTTCCATTCATTTGTTTTCCTCTCTATTGCCTGTCTCTCTTACTAAAATGTAAGTTATATAAGGGCAGAGAATTTTTTTTTCACTCTATCTCTGGCACTTTCTGTACCAGAATAGTAAGCATTGCCAGGTATGGTGGCACACATCTGTAATCCCAGTACTTGGGAGGCCGAGATAGGAGGATTGCAGGTTGAAGGAGAGCCACAACAATGTAATGAGACTCTCAGAATCCCAGTGAGACCCAGTTTCAAAAATAAATAAATAAATAGGGCTTGGGGGTATAGCTCAAAGGTAGAATGCCCCTGGGTTCAATCCCTAGTACCACATGCACACAAAAATAATAAGCATTATTTACTGGATGAGTAATTGAATGAATGAATGAGTGAATCAATCAATCAATCAATCAACATAATGGTAAGTAGTTGGCAGCTTATCCAAGTGGATCTAAATGACATGTTAGGCCTTGCAGGTTAGATTTTTCTGGCATCTCAGTCAGTTCAGAGCATATGTGGCTAACTGAATGCAGGAAAGATGAGAAATACAACTCTTGAGTCTCTTTATGGAAAAAAAAACAGAGTAGATGAAATTTACTGTATACCAAGAAAAATAAAAGTTTCAAGTCAGGAATGGAGTATTAAGATCAGGAGCCAGGCTCTTTGAGTTGTGAAGATTAAATATCCTAGGCTCTTTCTCTCCCTTTACTACAACAGGCATCAGAGTGAAATTTTCTTTTCCTAGAAACATTTGATAGAGTGAAATTCTCTTGAGACATTTTTATCTGTTGAAATCATTGGCTGTGTATTCTCCTTTTTATTTTCTCCTACTTTTCAGAAAGCTTCTTATACATTTCCTTTGTTGACTTTCCTCAACTTCTAAATGTTGCAGGACCCTAATGCGGAAGAACAGGAGGTCCAAGTTAGAATGTTAATATTTCATTATGGAATTCTGGAAAAAATCTGGGAGTTTCATTTAATGAATCACATAGTTATTGTGCATTATCCACTAATTCACATCATATTTATTGATATTCTACCATTAAGTAATTGTCCTAGTTACTATAGATACAGAAGAACATAAAAATATCCCTCATAGCACTTAAATTCTGGTGGGTGATTAAAATAAATAGGCAATAAAGATGTAGTATAACATCAAGGGTTGATAAGTGTTACAGAATTACTATAAAGAAAATAAATATACTATATGAGAGAAGAATATCTGGGAGATTGGCAACATATGCAGATGGTGGTGATGAACACACAGGGCTTTCCTGAAGGCAAAGGTTCATGCTGAGACCTGAGGAGCAGAGGACAATAATACAAAGGCCGTAGGCTTCCAGACAAGAGTGATGGATGATTCCTTAGGAGACAATCAGCATGGAATGACAGAGGATAGTAATGAGAGAGAGGGTGGGAGAGGGAGGAGAATGGGGAGAAGTCATGAGCTGCCAGGGGACAGAGGGCATGTATCCACGGGGAAAAGTGCAAGTTTTATTTGAAATGCAAGAATAAGACAGTAGAGTATTTTCAGCAAGTGGGCGATATAATCTTAATTTTATTTTTTAAAAGAACATGGTAGTTGTTGTGTGGGGAGAAATTGCAGAGGGTAAATGAGAGAGAACAGAGTTGAGTTACCTTGATGTTGTTCAAAGAAGAGTTGAAATAGAAATAGGTGGACTTCCAGATACAATTGTGGTGGGGTTACATATGCTGGTTGAGAAGAAAAGACGGAGCAACAGGTGGTGACATTTGTTGAGATGAAGATGGCCATGGAAAGAACAAGCTTTGGGGACCCAATAAATGTTACTTGTGGGCACGTTAGGTTTGATATGTCACTTAGAAACTCATGTGAAAATGTCAAGTAGGCCATTAATTAAGCAAATTCACACTTCGGTGGAAAGTCAAGGTAAGAGATAAAAATTTGAAATCCCCCACACCAAAACAAAATAAAATAACAAATTTGAAATTTTCCAGCATGTAGGTGGCATTTGAAGCCATGAGATTGGAAGAAACCATTTAGGGAGATTCTGTAGAAAGAGGATATATCCTGGGCAAGCTCCTTAGCATTTGGGGCCTTGCAACATTTAGAAGTTGAGGAAAGTCAGGTAAGGAAATGTAAAAGAAGGTTTCTGAGAAGTAGGAGAAAATAAAAAGGAGAATACATAGCCAATGATTTCAACAGAAAAAAATGTCCCAAGAAGAAAGGAGAGTTTTACTCTATCAAATGTTGCTAAGAAAAGAGAATTTCACTCTGATGCATGTTGTTATAAAGAAAGAGGAGTCTCTGGATCTCCCCATGGGAACCATGGGTGGCTTTTCCAAAAGCATTTTTAGCAGAGTGGGTGTATACATGATTGGAATGCATCGAGGTCAGAATGTGAAGTATGGAACTTGAGACAGTTTAATAAATTACCCACACTGTGTGATCTTGCCAACCGCACAACAATGATGCATGATAAGTGTTATGAGGCCTGCCATGGTTTCATAAAGACTGTCCCCTGAAAGAGTTCATGTACTGGTGCTCAGAGTTGATATAATGATGGTGATAATCTCATTAGTGGAAAGATTCATTGTAATGAATTTATTGGGTGGCAACATAGGCAGGTGGGGTGTGGCTGGAGGAGGTGGGTCCCTCAGAGTGTTGTCTTGGGGACTGTGCTTATGTCTTGGAATACTTTTGTTTCTCTCTCTTGCTTCTGGCCTCCATGATGTGGAGAGCTCTCTCTCTCTCTCCTCTCTCTCTCTCTCTCTCTCCTCTCTCTCTCTCTCTCTCTCTCTCTCTCTCTCTCCTCTTTCTCTGCCTCCTGCCACCATGCCCTGAGCTCCACAGATGTAACCAGGCCTGACATGGACTGAACCTCTGAAATCTCCAGAACTTTGAGCAAGTAAATCTTCCTTCCTCTAAGTTGTTCTGGTCAGGTGTTTTTGATCACAACAGTGAGAATGCTGACCGGAATAAGGTCCATTTTCAGCTGAGAATGAACTCAGGTTAGGTGAAAGTTACAGATGTAACTATGAGCTCCAGAAGTTCATTCTCCCTGGATGTGAAAGACACCAAAAACAAATCCATAAAAGGGGATTATGTGGTCTTGTGGCTTTGATAGAAGGGTCAGGCATTTCTGCTTTGGCTAACTTTGGGCAAGTACCCTCTGAGAAGAAAGCACCCTAGTTAAGAACTGAAGGAGGGAGCACACAATAAGCTTGGGGAAGGATATTCTCTTTCCAATACCAAGTGCAAAGGCCTTGAGAGGACAGAGAGCTTGGAGGGTTTGATGGGGAGACAGAAATCCAGAAAGTCTGGAGCTCAGTAAACCAAAGATCAATGCTAGGAAAGAGGGGGATATGAACCAGATCCTGAAGGACCTTTGTATTCCAACTGATGGGAAAGGGAAGACACTCAGTGATAGTAATCAAAGCAGACACACAATCTAACTGGCCATTTAAAAACATCACTGTGGTTATTGGAGAGGACTTTAAGGGAACCAGGGTAGTGATAGGTATTCCAATGAGGATACTGTGAGCAATCTCAGGGAGGATGCAGGCTTATACAGAGTTTGTAGCAGATGATATAGTAAGAAGAATATTTTCAAATACTTGATTAAGAATTGGATACATTCCATGTATGAAAGTTTTGAAATAATCATAAAATAAGTGAATTTGAGTCATCTCTCTTAGGGAATACATGTACTTTAATCTTACATTTAATTTTCAAGTGGATTTCTTGGGAATTAAGAATATGAGAATTAGAGAAAACCAGAGTTGGGAAGGACTAGTATTGGTTCAAAATTTACAACTATTATCAGCCATCTTTAGTAGAGCTTGGAGAGAAGAGGGACCCCTTAAACCCATCATGAATCTCAACACTTCAGTTATTAGCTAATTATCAGGCTGCATTGAACTGCTCTCAGGAGCTGCCTGACAGTTTCAGAACAAGTTGTGCTTATCTTTAAATCCTAATCAAGCACTTACTTCCTCAGATTCTGCCTTCTTCATTGTAGATAAATGCTGAAACACCCACAATGCAATATAGAATAGTGCTTGATAACATTTTGTCAATTCCCTACTGGGAACCAAAGAGTTGGAGTAACTAAATTTGAATCTATGTACAGTTTGTACAGACCTGTCTTGGTAGAGAGAATTGAAAAATCAGACACTCTTTATGAGATTTTTTTTCTTACTTATTTTTAACTGGTGACTCAAAATTGTTCTCTAAAGTAATCATTTGAAGTTTAGTTTTCACAAGCACCTTTTCTATTCCAGCCTATTATTTCTGCACACATTCAATTAACAAGCAGAATAAAGTGTTTTTTTTTGTGTGTTTAATGAAGTACTGAAGTGAATAAGGTAGAGGAAAAGGAATTGAGATTGTATTATCAGTATAAGGAAGGATGTCATAAAACTGGAACATGCCATGTGCACTGTATAATGTTGACCATATACAATTAATTTCAAAAGCTTTAAAAAGAAATTCATATCCAGTTTCACTCAGTACACTTGTTTTGGGGACTTAATCCAAAGAAAATATTTTATGGTCAAAAAAGTGAAGAAAAACAACCTATAAGCATAGGTATGTTAACAAGCTGTTATGAAGGAAATAGTCCCGGGCCCCACATTGTCCAAGCCATTTTGGACATGAAAGATAGGGTGAAGTAAAGAACCCATCTCTGGCATTTCATTTTCTGCTTATCTGACTGGGGGATTCTACATGTTTTTTAAAAAGGCATTTCTACAGGGATTTATTTCTACTCAGCAAATTGTCTTCTCAACTGCTCTCTGAGGCTAAAAAGTTCTTTTACAATCTCAGAAGCCACAGTTTTCCATAGTAATGCATAAAATATGTTCCCATTAGTTGTAAGATTTAATTAATTAATTAATTAAATTAATTAATTTACCATCTGAGGGATTGAATCCAGGGCCTCACTTTTTAGTTGGAAGATAATAATATACCACCTGTTTGCTTTCTCACTACTTTCTTTTCCCTTCCTCTCTCCATTTCTTTCTTATCCCCAAGTATATTGATCATCCTGCATGTGTTAAGCTCTATAATCATGAATAGAATTATATGAATGATTAAGACAATTCTCCTTCCCTTAAGGAGTCAAAATCTAATGGAAGACATAATGATGACAAAATGGTAAAATGAGAACTTTGGCATATTCAGTCTTCTATAAAAGCAACTTTTTAAAATGGGCAAAAAGGGCTAGAATCAACTTCTTTCAGGACTCTAGAAGTTAACCAATGGTTTGTAGCAACCCAGGGAACATTATTTAAGAAAATCATCTAAAATTTAAGAAGAGTTGAGAACTTCATAGCATTTTCCTCTAACCTAGTCCCTATTCTCACACCCCAGGTCCATAGAAGCCTTGAAAAATAAGAGTCCCCATTCCAAATTTAGCCTGGAAGCCATTGAAGGGGCCAGAATAGAGTGTGATTTCTTTCAAAGTTTCATTCCCAAAAACTTGTCATTATTTGGCTTTTCTGGTGGATTCCTAGAAACTTCTATTTACAAGGCTGTCTATATTTAACCTAACTTAAAGCTTACATGATGTGCAAAGTCTTTTCTCTGGGTTATTTGTCAAAAACAGTCAGAAGTGCTGGGTGTGGTGATACATGCCTGTAATTCCAGTGATTGGGAGGTTGAGAAAGGAGGATCAACAGGTTTGAGGCCAGCCTCACCATCTTAGCCATGCTGTCAGCAACTTAGTGAGATCCTTTTTCAAAATTTTAAAAAATAAAGTAAAATAAGGCTGGGGTTGTAGCTCAGAGGTAGACTGTCCCTAGGTTCAATCCCCAGTACCAATAAAAAATAAAGAAAGAAATAAAAACAATTACAGGCAACTGTTTTTATTTCATGGCTATCTGTGTGGTGGTTGTTAGATGAGGCAAACCAATAAACTACTTAAACATTTTTTTAAAGAAGAAACTGGGGAAACTTGCTAATAGGACTTGAAGAATCTCCCACATGCTTTTGGGAATCTAGAATGTCATGTATATGCACATGAATGGTCATATAAGCAAGAAAGACCTAAGATGGTTCTCTTACCTCTAGCTGATGTTGAATCTCTGTAGAAGTGAGAAGTAAAGACTAAGAAGGAATTTCCAACCACCTGGATGAGTACTGAAGGTGTGTCACAGCCCACTTGAGAAGACTTTTAGCAAGAATGAGAGATCTACTGCTGTCAAGCAGTTAGTGAAATCTCTGTCCAATCATTAGTGGAACACTAAGGTAACCAAAACGAAGAACATTCAGTGATCAGACATGACAAAGGACGTAGACTTTATGGAATTATTTCATAAAAATCTCTACACAACAAAAGTTAAGACAAACAGTATAAACAACAAATCTTGGAGAGGAGGTGTGTATCTAATTTCCAAAGTTGTTACATCATATTTTTTAAATGTTCTATTTTCAACAAAGAATATGAGATATCCATAGAAATATGAAATCATGTTTATATTTATGAAAAAGCAGTTAATAGAATCTGTCCCAGGAGAATCTCAGACTTTAAATGTAAATGGAGACTTTAAATGGCCTACTCTTAAATATAATCAAAGATCTAAGGGAAATTCTAAACAACTAAAGAGGATAATATCTCATCAAAGAGAGAACAACAAAGAGATGGGTTATTTAAAGACAACCAAATAGAAATTCTGGAATTGAAAGTATAATAAATGGAAAGGAAAATTATTACTAGAGAGGCTCAATAGTAGATTTAAGCCAGCTGAAGAATCAGAAACTTGATGAAAGGTCAATCGAGATTATCTAGTAAGAGGAAAAGAAAAAAAATGAATGAAGAAAGATAAAGAGAATCTCAGAGACCTGTGTGTCATGCTAATGTACACCAACATACAATATACATCAAAGGAGTTTCATGATGGAAAGAAAGAGAGAGGGGAACAGAAAAAAAATTTTGAGGAAATAATGGCCTAAACCTTTACAATTGCTTAAAAGACAAAACCTTTAATATATCACCACAAAGGTTCAACAAACTCCAAGTAGGATAAACACAAAGAGACTCATACCTAGGCATAGCCTAATCAAACTGTCAAAAGACAGAGAATTTTGATACATAGAAATACCATTTATCATTAAGTACCATGGATCGCCAATCAGATTAATCACTGATTTTTCTCATTAGAAACCATAGAGAAATCAGTAGCCAGCTTTAGGAAACACACACACACACACACACACACACACACACACACACACACGTACTATATGATGGATAGATAGATAGATAGATAGATGATAGATACTGCCAAATCTATCAAACAAGAATTCTACATGCACAAAAACTATCTTTCAAAATGAAAGAGAAATTCAGACAAAGAAGCAAAAAGTGAGAGGATAGTCAGACTTGTCCTACAAGAAATACTAAAGAAAAAATTTATAATATTGAAACTATTAATTCAAGCCAATAGTTCTATATTAAGACATTAATTGGGCAAACTGCTAACAAATAAATCAAAAAGATAGAGTAAAAATGATAAGGTAGCTGAAATTGTAGACTAGAAAATATTTATATAACACAAAAGTAATCAGTATTGCAGTATTTGAAGAAAAATTCAAACATAATACAATTATAAAATAAATGAGATAAAGGTAAAAGCTACCTCATGAGTAATACATTAAGTGTTAAATTGTCCAATTAAAGGATATATATTAGCAGAATGGACTAAATAAAATGATCTAACTACATGCTTTTTAAATTATTTATTTATTCATGATTATGGGGGTTGAACTCAGGGCATTTCTACCTCTGAGCTACACACCCCCAGCCCTATTTTATTTTATTTTTTTAATTTTGAAACAGAGTCTCACTAAGTTGCTGAGGCTGATCTTGAACTTGCAATCATACTTTCTCAGGCTCCCAAGTACTGGGATTACAGGCGTGTGTCACTACACCTAGCTAACTACATGCTTTCTTAAAGATCAATAGTTTAGATTTCAAAGACACAAATAGGATGAAAGTTAAAGATTGAGAAAAGATATAACATGCAGCAGTATATAAAAACAGTAATGAAAAGAAACCTAGAGTGTCATTTGCAGGTAAATGGAGCTGGAGAATATTATGCTAAATGAGATCAACCAGTCTCAGAAGGTTAAGGGTTGTATGTTTTCTCTCATATGTGGAAGCTACAGAGAAATTAGGAAACATAAAGAACTTTAAATAATGTGGAGAGAGACTTGTAGAATAGTGGAAGGGGATTGGGGGAATGAAGTGGGGAGGGGAAAAAGAAAGATGAAGCTAAATTGGGGAAATTTATAGGTGTAACTATTTACATCAAGAAAGAAAAAAGATCTCAAATCAATAACCCCACCATACCCTTTAAAAAACTAGAAAAAGAAGAACAAACTAAACCCTAAACAAGCAGAAGGAAGGAAATAATGAAGATTAGAATGGAATTACATAAAATGGTGAATTGTAAAATAGAGAAAATCAGCAAAAACTAAAATTTGGTTTATTATAAGATTAACAAAATAGAAATAGTTAGGTTGACAAAGAAAATAAAAAGAAGTCATTCAATTGCTAAGATCAGAAATGAAAGCTAGGACATTACTACTAACTTTACAGAAATAATAATTGTAAAGAATATTATGGGTAATTTCGTGCCAATAAAGGAGATAACCTAAATGAAATGGGAAAATTCCTACAAAATCACAACCTATCAAAACTGAATCAGGACCAATAATAAATTAATTAAATAACCTGAACAGATCTATGACAAGTAACTTGATAAATTAACCAACAGTCTTCCTATTGGAAAATCTTCAGTACCAGATTTCATACCTAGAGAATATTTCAACATTTTTAAAGGAAAATTAACAATAATTCTTCAGAAACTGCTTCAAACAATAGATGGGCATACTTCTTAACTCATCTTTTGATGCCAGTAGTACCTTAATAACAAAACCAGACTAAGACAACACAAGAAAATAAAATTATAGTTCAATGTCTTATATGAACATACTTAAAAAATTACCCACATAATATGAGCAAACTGAATCAAGCATGGTAAAATAATTTTGCATCATGAGTGGACTCATTCCAAGAATTCAAGGTTGATTCAACATAGGAAAATCAATTAATGAAATGAACCATATTAATATAATAAAGAGAAAAGACATGCACAGATAATCTCAACAGATGTAGAAGAAAACATTTGACGAAATCCAAACCCTTTAATGATAAAAACGCTCACTGAACTAAGAACAGAAAGGAACTGCCTCAACTTCATTAAGATATCTACATAGGGCCCACAGCACACATTATACTTGATGGATGGATACTGAATGCTTTCCCTAAAAGAACAAGACAGGATGTCCACTCTCACCACTTCTTGCACCTCTGGAATGCTAGCCAGGGTAAAATGAGGAAAAAGCAATAGAATGATCAAAATGGGAAATCAAGAATTAAAACTCTTTCTAGTCATAGATGACATGATTGTACATATAAGAAAATCCTAAGCCATCCATTTTAAAATGGATAAAAGCTGGGTGTGGTGGTGCAAACCTGTCACTGCAGCTCCTTGTAGAGCTCAGGCAGGAGGATTGCAAATTAAAGTCCAGCATCAGCAAATTAGTGAGACCCTATCTTGAAATTAAAAATAGAACCATCTGGAGATGTAGCTTAGTGGTAAAAGTTCCCCTGGATTCAATCCTCAGTACCAAAAAGCAAAACAAAACAAAAGAACTGATAAATATGTTTAGCAGAGTTACAGGTCACAAGATCAACATAAAATTAAGCAAATTTCTATATGCTAGTAATTGTTGACACATATTTGTAGAAACTACAACCCTTATATGTTGCTTTTAGGAAAAGAAAATTTTGTAGCTATAGTGGAAATAGTTTGGCAGTTCTTCAAAAATTTTAAAATTTGAAGATAATCATATGACCCAGCAATTCTATCTAAGGCGTATAGCCAAAAGAATAGAAATCATATGCCCAAAAAAATGTGTACACAAATGTGTATAACAGCATTATTAATAGCTAAAAGTGGAAACATCCCAAATGTCTATCAACTGACAAGTGGATAAATAAAATAAGATACAGATAGATGAATAGGTAAACACATGGTGAATATCATCAATCATACGAGGGAATGAAGCACTCATAATCTTACAACATTGATTAACCATAAAAGTATTATGTTAAGTGAAAGAATACAGATGCAGAAGGCCATATATTTCATGATTCCATTTATGTAAATTGTAAAGAGTTCATACACAGTGGGATTCTGCTCAGGAATAAAGAAAAACAAAACTATGTCATTTGCAGGAAAGTGGATGGACCTGGAGAACATGATGTTAAATGAGATTAACCAATCACAGAAAGTGAAGAGTCATATGTTTTCTTTCCTAAGTAGAAACTAGGAAGTAATTTGGATACAAGAGGAAGTTTAGATAATGGAGGAGAAACCCTAGTGGAGCGATGAAGGGGATTTTAGGGATGGTGGTGGTGTGTGGGGAGAATTAATGAAGCAAACACTCCTACTGACATTATGTACATATATAAAGTTATCAGTGCCAATCTCAATATCATGTGTGGGGAAGGGGAGGGAGCTGGGGGAAGCTTACTAAGTGCTGTGTGCGTGTACGTCCCTATCACTCTGAACTACATTATGGTGTGAGATTACAGTGCACCAATAAAAGTATATTTAAAAAAAAGAGTTGACCAATCCCTAGAGTCAGAACATATATTTGTATATCCCAGGGACTGGGAAAATGGGGAGTGATTGCTCTCTCCAGGGCAAACTTTTAGGGCGTTTTCTAAAAGTCCCTTATAAGACTGGGGCTTCCTATTCCCCAGCAGTGACACAAGCCCACTATGTGTGCAACATCCATGAAGTCCTTCATCTCACCCCCATAGGATTTACAGAACACAGGGGGTTTGAACATGATGCAAATGTGAGGCTCACACTGCCTGCTATGTGGTGAATAGTAAAGTCCTTTGTCTCTGACCCCTGAGTCTCATGCTTTCCATCAACATCTGTGACACTGAACAAGTTATGAGCTTTCAAGCAGGGTAAAAAAAATCTCATAAGCTCCATAGTTCTCGACAGGGTTGGCCAATGACGTGCCAAATGGAAATAAAACCCCTTCAGAGCCACAGACACCTCAGTGCTACCATGAAATTATTCCAATTCTTCAGGTTTTGTTTTTTTTCGGAACCGGGGATTGAACCCAGGGGCATTCTACCTCTGGGCTACACCCCCAGCCCTATTTTTTATACTTTATTTTGAAACAGGGTCTCACGAAGTTGCGGAGGGTCTCACTAAGTAGCTGAGGCTGGCCGCGAACCCGGATCCTCTGGTCTCAGCCTCCCAAGTACTGGGATTACAAGCGTGCGCCACCACGCCTGGCTTCTTCAGTTTTTTAAAAGAGAATTAGAGAAGTGAAATACTTTTTCCAGTCTATACGTCTTATAATTGTTACGTGGAGCCTGTACAATGTAATGCAAAGAGGATGGATTCTGGAATCATTTCCGATCATGTTATTGTTATTTAATTGCTTTAGCTGTTTTTTTAACCCTTCTTAGCCATGGCGTCTCCATAAAATGAGGTGAAGAGGTCTATGATATTGGGTTGAGAAATTATAATCAAATGGAATAATGTATTTAGCTAATAGTGGGGTGCCCCAAAAAACACAGGGGCACCCCACTTCAGTCCCCTTTCCTTCTTTTGCAGATGCAAAAATAAATTCTGCTGACGTCACCCAAGATTTCTGGTCTTTTCCTTTCTGCTGATACTTGAAAAGTTGCCTAGCCTTGCTTCTCACTGATTCTAGGCCTCCTGTCTGGACTTACTCTTTCCTCTGATGGACCAGCTAAAAGGACACTGATCAGCACATCACAAGGAGCATGGTAGGAAATAGAACCTGTGAGAACAGGCCCAATATGTTCCCCTGCAAAGGGCCCAGTTAAGACTGACTTCTTGCTGAGCCTGTTTCTCTCAGCTTCTCAAACTTTGAGTCATTTAGTTTCTCTCTGTCCTTTGGTACAAATGGGATTAAACAGATTAATTTGCATCATTAAGGTGTTAAATGCACTAATTAAGAGCTTTGATAATTCACAGTATTTTCTTGGCTGAAGTGCTCTGTGAGTGGAATACACACTGAGTCTGGAGTATGGCATTTCATTATACTTTTCTTTCTGCCTGTTCTGAATAGCCAGGGGTTCTTTCTGCCTGTTCTGAATAGACAGAGGATTGTTGTCAGCTCTGAGACATGCCCCACCATCTTCATCTAGGGAGAAACTTGGACTCATTAGATTGTGAAAGCAGATTAGTTATCTCTAATGGTGGAATTCATCAGTAGTCTTCAAGGTTGGAATAACATGGGACACAAATAACACTGTGATTCTCTTAAATTCCATAGCCTTAAGAAAAGTTTTGACTCCCCCAAATTCCCAGCCTGTGGAATCAACTGACATTTTCTATATGGTTTGCACCTTACAGATACAACTTTTGTTGGAATTACTGATGAAATTCTGAAAACAGTCAGCCAGGCTGCAAATAGATCTTTCTGTGGAGAAGTGTGGACTTTCTTCCTCCTGCCTCAGAAGGAATAGTGACAAAACCATGAAGCTTAGCCAACTGTCCATTTATTCCTTCTCCAGGGCAAGTCCAAGTATTAGATGGGCTTAAATGCCACAAATATTTTAAGCTGGACCAAGAGTCAACATGGTTTAATTAAGACAAGCTGTGGACCCAACTTTATGCTAGGTCCTAGCGGTGAAAATGAGAAGTTTGAGACTCAGTTTTTCCCTCCAGAAGTTTAAGGTCAAGGTAATAAAAGCACACACTAAGCATAATAAATCAGCCTTCTAAGAAAGGTTTTGCTGATTGCCAGTGAATTTGCTTAGACTCTGTCCTCTGAAGAAGCTCCAAAGAGGAGGGAGAGTTTCCTGAGACTGGGGAGGTCAGGAAGGGATTCATGGAAGAAGAGGGGTAGAGAATATATTTTTCTCATTAGAGGCAAATTCTCTGAAGTATTTTAATAGCTTTATTGAGGTATTTTATATATACCTGCTTATGTTTAATGTGTATAATTTGATGAGTTTGGACCTATGTAGAAGCCCAGGAAATCATCACCACAATCAATGTGATCAAATGTTCATCACCTGGAAAAGTTTCCTTGTGACCCTTTGTGTGTCTTGTTTCATTTTGGTTTTGTGGAACAACATGGGACACATATCATGGGTCATGTCTCATATCACTATGAGATCTGGGGCACAATGCCATATTATTAACCATAGGCATTATTTTTTGTGAAAGATCTAAAACATATCCATCTTGCATTACTGAAATTTGGCCATTCATCAATAACTACCCATCCCCTCACTGCCCCCACCCGCAACCACCATTCTTTTCTCAGCTTCTATGAGTTTGAGTGTTTTAGATGCAGTGGAACCCATGTGGCACCTGTGACTGGCTGTTTTTTTTTTTTCATTTGGTCTAATTGCCACAAGGTTCACACCTGTTATGATGGCTGTTATCAAAAATTTTCAAAGATAACAAGTGCTGGTAAGGACATGGAGAAATTGGAACTCCTGTACACTGTTGGTGGGAATGTAAGACAGTGTAGCAACTGTGGAAGACAGTAGAGTCATTCCTCCAAAAATTAAATTAGAACTACTGTATGTCCCAGCAATCCTAATCCATGGTATGTATCCAAAAGCATGAAATTGAAATCTCAATCTTATTGAAATCTCCACTAGACTTCTTTAGGCTTTTTCTCCTTGCCCATCACATCATCCCACAGTACAGACTACAAAATGAGAGCCCACAGACTAAAACTATTCGGCAAATGGGTTAGGATTGGGCTTCATAAAGCATTCTTTAAAAACTGAGTTAATTGTGAATACATATCTAGAGATATCATTTAAAAATAGAAACTTGGAACTTCCTAAAAAGATGAAATAAAATGGGTTGTATTGTGACTATGGTACCACCTTCATTTCTGATAATGGTTGGACAGAGCTGAATGGCAGCCATGGGACACGTGCTTTCCCAATTGCCACAGGACTTTCTAGTGTCCCCACCATGAGGTAGGGTGTCAATTTCTATTTTTTGTAATGGTGAACTGTTGTCTTCTGATATAGGATTTAGAAGAAAGTGAAATAGTTTCTACTATGCTCTTATCAAAAGTGAGAAAACAGGTGATAGGCAGCAAACACATGTTGGCTTGGTGCTTCTAACATGTCAATGACAAGTACAAAGTCCAGCGACACTTTTGTGGGATTTGCACTCAAGTGTCAATTTACAGACAACAGACAAGTGAAGCAATAATAATCAAGATAACCTGATAGAATAGAAGAGTGCTATAAAAAAGGTGAGATAGAGTAATATAGTAGGAAGAAAAGAAGAAGAGTGGTAGAGTGATGTCAGTAGTAAGGACAGAAAGATCAAGGGGCCCTCCGTCTGCCAGGACAGAGTTTGCATTATATTCTAAGTGCCATGAGCAGCCATTGTGGGGTTTTAAGCAAGAGCGAGACCTGATTAGTTTTCTGAAAGATCTTTGTGGCTGCTATAGAAAAGGGACCCTGTGTGTGTGTGGGGGCAGGTAATTAAATAATCTAGGGAGATATGGTGGTGGTTTGACCTAATTTTATAGCAGAGATGGTGAGGAATGGCTAGAGTTACAGTATGTTTTGGAGGTAGAGGCAACCAGGCTTGCAGCTGGATTGAATATGGGGCATGTAAGGAAAGAGAAAGTTGAAGGAAGTCTTTGGGGTCTAAAACAACTGAGTAGGATAGATAAAGAAGTTTAAAATGGGAAGGACTGGAAAAAGTGCTGGATGGGGCAAAAAGGCAGCTTTGGGGAACAGTGGAAGCAGTGTCACTGTTTCAGTAATACTGGGACAGAGATGATTATTAAACCTTGAGGATAGACATCAAATGGGCTGTAGATCAGAGCTTGGAACTTAAGAAAGAGGTTGGGGCTGGAGGGATTAATGACTGGGATTGAATGAGATCACCTTGGAGAGGATATAGATGAAAAAGAGAGAAAAGGTGTGAGTACAGGAGATAGTTTTGGTCACACCAATATTTAGTGGAAGAAGAGGAAGATGAACCAAAGGAGGTTGAGAAGAAAGAGACCCTGGACAGAAGGAAAGCCAGTTGAGAACAGTTTTACTGAAACTTGGGTAAAAGATTCTTTCTCCCTTCCTTCCTTCCTTCCTTCCTTCCTTCCTTCCTTCCTTCCTTTCTTCCTTCCTTCCTTCCTTCCTTCTTTCATTTTTTTCTTTTTTATTTTCTTTTTTGTGGTACTGAGGATTAAACCTACAGGCATTATACCTCTGAGCTACACCCCCAGCCCTATTTCATTTTGAAACAGGGTCTCACTAAGTTGCAGAGGGCCTCATGAGGTTGCTGAGGTTGGCTGTGAACCTGTGATCCTCCTGTCTCAGTTTCCCAAGTACTGGGATTACAGGCATGTACCACCATGCCTGACTTAAAAGAAGGTTTTGAAAACAAGGAGCCGTCAATCCTATTATATTCTTCTGAGAAGTCAAACAAGTATGACTGAACATTGATTATTATCTTTGGCAAGATCTAGTTTTGGGTGAAATCACTAAAAGACTTTTCAGTGGTATGGAGGATGGAAAAGCCTAAATGTGGATTGAGAAGGCAATGGGGCAAAAAAAAAAAAACATGGAATATATTATTTGGGGATGTTTTGGTGTTAAGAGAGAAATGTGATTGTTTCTGGAGGGCAATTTGAATGTTCAGAGAGAAGTAAGCATGTTGATGGGAGTGATTTAGTGGGAGATTTATAATAGGAAAGCTCAGATCCTTAGAAAGTAAGATAGGCTAGACAAGTATAAGTCAGGGAGGGTTTGGACTCACATCAGAACTTAGGTACTTCTTTTATTGTAATAGGAGGTCAAAAACATAAATCCAGATGCTGTTAAGCTGGTCCTGTGGAAATGAGGTTGTTTTTATCTGAGAGCATCTGTTTTCTATATGGTGAGGATCAGCTGAGAGTCCGGGTGGCTAGTTTTTAGAGCTTTGAATAGACAAAGGAAGGATGGAGATAATAGGGTTGAATAGTAGGCTTTATATGTTATAGATCACTTTCTCATATAAATGGACAATCATGATTTGAAATTTTATATATTAACTTAGCTAAGCGATGGTGCTCATTTTTTTTTATCAAATACCTGCTCAGGTTGCACAATAGCTGGATGACTTTGTGTGAGTTTCTTAACCTCTTAGGACCTAACCATGTTTGTTAAAACGTATTTTACACAAGGCTGTAAGAAGGGTTTGATAAAGGTCACATGTGAGAGAGCTTTAAAAGTAGCAGACCAAAATATACATGTAACGGAGTATTAGTTTTCCTTTATGAATAACACATGATTTTCATCTCAAATTACTTATTGATATTATTAAGGGCATAAAAGATTACCCTTTAAGGAACACATTCAAATTTAACTTTTCTACATGAATCAAAACTGTTCTACCCACACAGTGCTATTAGGTTTACTTTTCTGGAGCATTAAATTTAGATTTTCTAACAAATGCTGGCAAGGATGTGGGAAAAAATAAACACTTATGCACTGTTGGTGGGAATGTAAATTAGTACAGCTACTATGGAGAACAGTATGGAGGTTCCTTGAAAAACTAAAAATAGAACTACCATATGATTCGGCAATCCCACTCCTGGGTATACATCCAAAGGTAATGAAATCAGCATCCCAAAGAGATCCTTGCATGCCCATGTTTATTGTGACACTATTCACAATAGTTAAGGTATGGGATTAAACTAGGTGTCCCTTGACAGATGAATAAAGAAGAGGTGGCATATATACACAAGGGGATATTATTCAGCCATAAAGAAAAACTGAAACCCTGTCATTTGAAGCAAAGTGAATGGAATGGAGGACATTATGTTAAGTGAAATAAGCCAGCCACCGGCAGACATGTTCTCCCTCATATGTGGAAACTAAAAATAGTAGACCTGAAAGTAGAAGAGTGAATAATCAAGACTGGGAAGGGTACAGAGAGTGGGGAATTGGAAGAAGGGTAGTTAGATATGATCAATGCACATTGTACGCATGCATTTACGTATTAAAATATTACACTGAATTCCATTAATATATTAAAATTGTATTTCTCTTCTTTTTAGGCATTGTAAAGAGTTTTATTTTTCTTCCAATGTATTCTGTAAGAAATGTTTAGTTCATCAAGAAAAAAGCAAAAGTTCAGATTTTATAGAGACAGCAAGAGATCAAAGAAAAATAAAAGGTAGTGGCATACCTGTCTCATTGGCCAATAAAGATATATTTTTAAAAACATATCCCCCTTCTTCAGCTTTTTTCTGTGTCTCCTACTTTTAAGAACTCAAGTTCAGTCAACATCAGGATAATGGGGCAAGAGGGTAGAGCGCTTATCTTCACATCTGCAATTATTCACCTAATACACAGATCAGACTAGTCCACACAATCCCTGTGGCTTATTTCTTTTTACCTGTGTCCCAGGGGATGACATTATTCCTGGTCAAATAGATTGCCATTTAGGTCCTCCTCAAGGTAGGTGAAAGAGGGAGAAAATAGCACCCCATGTGTTGCTAATAAGTGAATCAATTAAACCTAACACAGTTTGTGATTCCAGGTACTTTTTATGGTAGTGATCTCACAGCTGGGCAACCACTTTATGAGGCTGTCACTTGTAATAGAGCACATTGCATGAGACGCTTAGGAAGAAAGCATTCTCCTGTTTTGCTTTACTATATGCATTGAAATTTAGCTAAATATTTATTGGATACCAAATGGTCACTGTAAAATATGACAATGCTTGTTTAGCTAGGTGTTTAATCTGGAACTTGGCTGTGATCTGTGAAGGTAACCATGTGGTCAGACTGTAAAGTTTGAGCAAAATCACATGTACCTTATTAGTAAGAGAGAGCATCAGAAACTTATTCTGAATCTATTACTTCTTACTTTAGAGATACTTATAAAGTAAGGGTTCTTCCTATGTAGAAAACACTGTAGACTTAGTTCATTTAATTCTCCCTCTTTTACTGTGAGGTAGCAAGGTAGGTGTATTTAGATGAGTTTATGACATTTGATGGAAATGTGACCAAAATGTAGGGTGCATCCATCCCTATAGGGCACCTCTACTTAGAGATTCCACATAGATGCTTTCCATATTAGTAAGTGGGACACAATTAGTGCCTTTGGGGCATCTGATGAGAAACTCCTCCATCTCTTGAGTGGTGCAAGAACCAGGGTGGGTCAACAGAACAGAGGGAAGAGAGCAAGTAGCTTTCTTTCTTCTACACATACCACCACCTTCATTGTGGAGAAGGGAAAACAGAGGCTCAGAGTGGCTTCATGCTAAGAGGCACAACCATATTTTGAAGTCATGTCTGCATGATTCTATTTGTCTGTTTCCCTTGCCCTGTCCCATTCACTCAAATTAACCCTTATTTGGTTTCCAAATGCCAGCAATTAAAAAGCAAAGAAAAACAGATGGTGAAAGCATGGCTAAAGGCACACATACAGACTACTGCCCAAAGGGACAGAAATGCCACACCTGATATGTGACTACTGGACAGCTTCCAGTGGAATTTTACTTTTTATCAGTGGAATAAAGAAACACACACACACACACACACACACACACACACACACCACTACATGGCATTTAATGTAGGAACAAATTACTCCATTGTCCTCAACAGCATCTAAGGTCAATTCTCATAGTACAGCTCAAAATTATATAAACCACACACACACACACACACACACACACACACACACATATATATGTAGGTCACCAAGAAAAACATTCAATGTTCTTTATTTAAGAAGGCATAAAAGGTTGCAATAAAGAGATGTGTTAAATATAAGTTATGACAGATCTACCCTTAAGACTAAATGCCTAAAAAGAAGAGAATTTCATGGCCAGATGAGATTTTGAAGTACTACATTTCAATTAGGTTGTAGGTGATTCATACTGGATATTAGCATGTAAAATACCCCAACAATGAATAAAAATTTTGGGTTTTGCGTTGCTTAACCAAACATTGACCAAACTTATTTGACCTTGAAAACTTTCATATCAAATCTAAGAATACAAGTCTTTGGAGTATATTTCAAGAGAATTCACTGTAAAAGACAAAGCTATAATAAATTCTGGAAATGCTTGAATCAGAATATGTAAACCACATTTTTCTCTCTATAAAATATTTCAATAAGAAAAGTTCTGGTACCTCATGGATAAACACCAAGTTCCAAGGGGCATTCTCAAGATGGCAAGACCTATTCACTAAATGCTCAGAACTTTATCAGGCTACAGGTATTCTCAAAGAAATTCAAATATTTATAGGATGAAATGTTTGTTTCAAATCTACAAGTCAAATGGATTTTATTTAATCTTCTAACCTCAAAAAAGATCTTGAATAAATCTTTTACTTTTACTTATTATGAAAACTAAACCTGATTAATGATTAAAATTCCATTGATTTTCCGGTTATTGGTCCTGAGCCTCATAAATTTGACCTCAGGTCAAAATCTGATTCCTCAAAGACGATGCTTCTTTTGTTCTTCAAATCTAGAAATATTTTTGAGTAAATCACAGAAACAAAGCACAGTTCTTTCTAGGGAAGTTTAAAATAAGACCTACAATTATTTTTTCATTTTACCTTCTATTTAAGGAGAAAAAGAGGCAAAGGAACAAAAAATTATGATAAACCATAGTGTCCATCACATCAAGAATCTTATATTGTCTCATTCTTTCCCAGATAGAATCCTCAGAGTAACCATCTTTGCTTTAGAAGTCTGTTCATTCCTCTCTGTCTCAAAATATATATGGTTAGCCTCCATACGCAGACCTGTCTCTCAGACATGGCAGACTGACTGACTGGTCTGATGCAGTAATTATAATGCCAAAAAATTAACATTTTGTCCAAACCATAGTGAGTTAAGAAGAAAATAGATTGGCACTATTTAATGCATTTTAAACAAATGTTGCATCAAGAGATCTAACAGACCATCACAAGTCCAGTGCCTTTTGGTTGAGTAGACTCAGTTCTCTCTTTTGTGAATAAATGCAATGAAGCATACGGAGCTGCCAAGTGACAACACAGAGAATCCTTGAAGTCCTTTTTAAATCAATAGCAAATCAACAGACTATGTCCTTCCCTCCTACATTCTTTATGACAACCAGTCTTTTTTATATAAAAGACAGATAAATGAATAAATGAATGAATGTTGTAGAGTATAGCATGACTACAAGTAGTTAAATATGTAGTTGGCTATTTTGCAAATAGGAAGAATTCAAATAGCCAGTGTGTGAGTGGCCATTATCACTCAAAACCCAAAGGGTTTTGAAATTGCAGTGATATTTGTATGCCTAATAGCAGAAAATCCTGCTGATTTGTCATTGTTATCTCATGGCACTTACCCTTAGTGCACCTATGAAAGCATTTCCAAACCTCTCATTCCTAGAACTTTTTATCCAGGGCACTAAAACTTGGTGGGAGTCCTACCTCAGGGTCTTTGGAAAGTAGATGGCTTTGGGCAGGCACAGATTTATAATCCACCAGAAACTTGCCAATGTGATTGATTAATCCTGCCATGCCTCATCTCAAGGACTGAACTATTTTCTTATGTTTCCATGCTTTATTTAGATAAATTTTCTAGGACACCTCAGTTCTTGGACACCCCACCACCCTGCACTTCTAAAATTGTCACTGGTATGTTGCCTGGGGAGCCTTTGATTCTCTGTGCCTGGTCTAGAGCTTGGAATGATCTGACAGATTGCATGGTACATTTGATGTCTTTTCCCAGGACCAACAATTCTATGCCTATGATTTGCCAACATCCTGTTGAGCTTTTCTTCTTCCCAGCATGCCACTCCATTGAGGCCACACTGTAGGATGTTTCAGCCTCCTGAGGGAAGTCAGTGCAGAGAGCAGGGTGAAGAGAACTGGGATCCGGCACTGAATACAAAGACTAAATAGACACTTCTCAAAAGAAGAGGTACGAATGTCCAATAATTATATAAAAAAGTTCAACATCTTTAGTCATCATGGAAATCATGGAAATGCAAATCAAAACTATACTGAGATTCCATCTGAGTCTAGTCAGAAAGGCATTCACTCAGAATACAAATAACAAGAAATGCTGATGAGGATGTAGGAAAAAGGAACTCTTGTAAAATGTTTGTGGAGATATAAATTAGTACAGCAACTATGGAAATCATTACAGAGGTTCTTCAAAAAACTAAAAAGGGGAGTCAGACACAGTTGTGCATGCCTGTAATCCCAATATTTGGGAGACTGAGACAGGAAGATCACAGGTTGGAGCAGATTATCAAGACCCTCAGCAACTTAGCAAGACCCTGTTGCAAAGTTAAATTTTTTTGGTGTCCTGTAATTTTACATCATATTGGGGTACGGAGTGTCAGAAAAATACATGCACATAACTTTTGTTGCCCTCCCCACCAAGTCCCCCCCACCTCCCTCACCATCACCCTGCATGTCTTTTAGATTGGAATTGGTAATTTTGCACACATTAAAAATGTTTTAAAAGCTGGGGGTACATCGCAGATGTAGAATATCCCTGGGTTCGATCTCTAGTAAAACACACACACACACACACACACACACACACACACACGCACACCTTAAAAGGGAACAACCATGTGATCATGCTATACCACTATATGGTATTTATCTACAAAATAAAGACAGAACATTTCAGAGATGCATGCATACCCATATTTATCACATCACAGCTCATAACAGCCAAGTTATGAAAGCCTAGGTGTCTGTCAGCAAAAGAGTCTGTCACTTAAAGAAAATGGTATATATACACAATGGAGTATCATTCAGTCACAAATAATAAAATTATGTAATATGCAGGAAAATGAATGGAACTGTAGAGCATCATGTTAGGTGGAATAAGCAAGAATCAGAAAGACAAGTAGCATGTGTCCTCTTTCATGTGGAAACTAGAGGGGAAAAAAAGAAAAAAAAAGAGATTTCATGAAAGTAGAAGGGAGACCATTAGAGTAGAAGAAGTGAGTCAAGAAGAGGGGAGACATAAGGATAAGGAAAGGTACTGGGGAGTAAAATTGACCAAATTATGTTATATTCATGTGTAAATATCCCATAATAATACCCACTATTCTGCACAACTAATATGTACCTTTTTTTAATTTTTCAAATACAATAACATAGATCCAGATGACTTCTGGTAGGTTCTATCAAACATTTGAAGAATTAGCATCAGTTCTTCACAAACTCTTCCAGAAAAGATGAGGGAATACCCTACAAGTAATTTTATGAGGACTGTGTGGCTTTAGTACAAAAAAAGGCAAAGATATCACACACACACACACACACACACACACACACACACACACACTCTACACAGCAGCATCTCTTAAAAGCATTGACACACAGTATTAGCAAACTGTATCAGCAACATATGCAAAGAATGTTGCCACAAATAAGCAGGATTTTCTCCCAAAATGCAATTTTGTTTAACATCTGGCCATTAATGTGGCATATTAATTTACTAGAATAAATTGCAAAGCTACATGATCATCTCAATAGACACAAACTAAGCAATGAATTCAGCAGGGTGGCAAGGTACAAGATCAACATAAACCAAATAATCACATCTATACACTAGCAGCAAATCATTTGACAATTAAATTGACAAAACAATATTGTTTAGTTTTTGTTTGTTTTATTTTCAATTTACTTTAATTGGTGCACTTTAATTATACTTCATAGTAATATTCAAAGTGATATATACATATATGTATGCAACATCACTTGGTGTGTTTTCCTCCCCATCCTGCCCCCTCTCCATACAAGCTAGTGAGATTGGTCATGTAAATTCATATACATGCATGAAGAATATCATTTGTAATAGCAACAAAATGAATGAAATTACTAGTAATAAGTTTAACAAAAGTAAGACAAGATTTGCATCTTGTATACAGAAAACTCTAAAATGTTGTTGAAAGAAACTAAAGAAAACCCCAATAAATGGAAAGGTGTCCCACATCCATGGATTGGAAGACTTAACATGGTTAAGTTGTTCTTCAGATTCAGTGTAATCTTTATTAAATACTCAACTGTTTTGTGGTTTTTATTCTTGTTGTTGAGAAAATTGACAATTTATTCTAAAATTTATATGTAAATATAAAGGACCCAGAATATCTCAAGTAATCTTGAACAAAGAACAAATTTGAAGAACTCACACTTCCCAGCCAAAACTTACCATAAAACTACAATAATTTGAGAGAAAAAAAAGATACGAGTTAATAGAATTCAGTCAAGAAATCCTTACATTTTCAATGAACTGATTTTCAATAATGATGCCAAGAAAACTCAATGGGGAAACAATAATCTTTTCAACAAATGGCGATGGGGCCAACGCATATCCACATGCAAGGAATGAATCTAGACTCCTAATTCACCCATGTACGAAAGTTCACTCAAAATGAATCAAAGATCTGAGTGTAAGAGCTAAAGCTGTAAAATTTCCCAGAGAAAACAAGAATAAATCTTCATGCCTCTGGTTTAGGCAAAGCCTTCTGATATGGAATACCAAAAACAAAAGTGACAAAAGAAAATAAAAGATGAATTGGCTTCATTACACTTAAAAGCTTTTCAATGTAAAAAAAAAACACTATCAGAAAAGTGAAAGGTCAATATATAGAATGAAATAAAAATTTTGTAAATCATATGCCTTACAGTGGATATGCATTCAGAACATAAAAGGAATCTTTTGTTAGGCTCAGTGGCACACACTTGCAATCCTAGTTACTTGGGAGGCTGAAGCAGGAGTATGTCAAGTGAAAGGGCAGTCTGGGTAATTTAGGGAGATCCTGCCTCAAAATTTAAAAAAAAGTCTGGGGATGTAGCTCAGTGGTAGAGTTCCTTTGAGTTCAATCTCCTATACTGGGGGGGGGGGAAGAACTCTTATAAAGATATGCAACCCAATTAAAAAGTGGCCATCGGTTTGCACAGACATTTTCCAAAGAAGATATAAAAATAACCAACAAGCATATAAAGACACATTAATAGTCATTAGGGAAATGCAAATCAAGACCATAATGAGAGTATCATTTTATACCCACTGGAGTGACTAAAATAAAAGAGATAAATCCGAATGCTGAGGATATATAGAGGAGTTGGAGGTAGGATATTAAAATGGTGCAGCTGCTTTGGAAAAGAAGTTTAGCAGTTCATCAAAATGTTTAACGCAGTGTTACCATATAGTTTGGCAATCACGTTCTTGGGAATATACAAAACATATGTCCAAACAAAACTTGTATTGAATATTCATTGCGACATTATTCAAGTAGCCAGGAAATAGAAACAACCCAAATGTTCAGTAATGAATGAGTAAAGAAAATGCAGTCTATCCACACAATGAAATATTATATGGCCACAGAAATGTAATAATACATACTACAATATTGATGAATCGGGAAGTCATCATACTTAGCAAAAGAAGTGAGGTGCAAAGGCCACATATTATGTGACTCGATTTATGTGAAAGGCCAGAAAAGGAAAACCTATGTAGATAGAAAGTAGATTAGTGGTTGTCTGGGAGAGAGGGGAAGGAGAAATGCTGAATGACTATAGGGTATAGTGGGTATAGGATTCTTTATTATGGCATGGTGAAAAATGTCCTAAATTTAGATAGTTGTGACTGCACAAATTCCGTGGCTATAGTAAAGAAACACTGAATTGCCCACTTTGAACTGGTTAATTTTATATCTCAATAATGCTGTTATTAATAATTTTCAGGAGTTGATAGGAACAGGTTTAGATGTCAATATACATTTAAGAATATAAAATTTAGGAAGAAATGTGCCTTATGATAATGTATACATAAATTTTAAAAAACAGAAAATGATATTCCTTCATGTATATGTATTTAAAGAATAAGCATTCTAAGTATACAAAGAAATAAATTGTTTACCAAATTCAGGATAGTGCTCACCTCAAAGGAAAGGAGAGGAAAGATTTGCTATCAGGGCATGGAAATAAGGGGGCCTTCAGCTTTCTGAATTCTCATAATCAAAAACTATGGGTCAAATTAGCCAAGTGTGTGTCCGTTTGGTGGGTTTATATAGTTTAGTTTTTTAATGTATGTTCAAAAGATTTTATTTTCAAAAAACCCAAACCACTCCACCATCAGGCTGTACTAATTTCCACATGGCTTCACCTTCTCCTACTGTCCCCTGTGGGGGACAGTTGCCTCATCACCTACCCATTCAAACTCCACCAGCCCTCTGAAGGCCAGAAAAGTTCATGTGGAGACTGACCTTGGCCATACTGAAAGTCCCGTTCACTCACTTGGTACTGGGCACAACCTGCCCGGAATGCTGGGTACCTTTTATTGTTTCTTACTCTCTCTACTATAAAGTCTGGGAATGTGTGGATCCACATTTGTTCACCTTTGTCACCCGTGGAGGTTCCCCTAGTGATATGTACATAGCCTAATCCAAAACATCATTTGTAAAGTGCTACATGAAGAAATTGGTACGGGCTCTTGCCAAAGTTTAGGTACTGAGTTTCAGGGGATAAGGACATTTTTCTCATTTGATGCACTACACAGAAGATGAGAAAATAGATGGGACCAGAATCAAGATTAGAGTCCTGGAATAAACACATTGGCTGAAGACAGGCCTTATTATGGCTTCAAATAACATTAAGCAGATTTCTTTAGGTAGTTTCATGTAACAACAATAATGATGATAATAAATCAAATCATTGATATTGCTTTTGCTAATGTCATGCCCTATGTTAATTAAATATTTTATATGCATTTTATTCCCACAGAAATGCACTGAGTCATCTTTGCCTAAGTACAAATGAGCAAGTAGAGATCTGCAGGAATTCAGTAATTTGCCTCTTGCTAATACATGGCAGTTTCAGAGCCCGTGGTCATGCCCTCTCTATGTATGCCTGCTCTCTTTGTAAATGAAAACTTGCCTCGACCAGTGTTACAATGGTTAGAATATGGCTTTTTCCCCCCCAAGGCTTATATGTTGCAATCTATGCTAGGGTGATAAGGATAGATTGCCGGGAGACCAAAGAAGATACCCAGAGATGGGATATGAGATATAAAGTTTAATAAAAATTACAGGGAAGATCCAATGGTGATGGGCTGGACTAGTAGCACCTCCATTTCTCAAGATACTTTCAGTGCTTTGCCAGATATGAGTGCCTCCATCCCTTAAGATACTTTGTTCAGTAGTGGCCGACTGGAAGAGTAGTACTTATCCTGTCCACAGGACTCTGATCCACACCAGTTACCACAGGGAGGAGGATTTTATAGGTTAGGTTTGTTTTGTCTCATTGTATGATAACATTCCAAAGAACATGCATATGTGTAGAAAAGCACTTTCTAACTAGTTTCTACAGATAACACTAGTTTCCTCTAATTTCCAGCACACATGAAAGAAAGCCAGTGTCCTTCAAGATAATATTTATCTGGATATTCTGGCCCTCATTGCTCCCTTACCTTAGGAATAGAAGGAAGCATTTCAGGGACATGGTCTTTTACAATCCTCCTTGTCTCCAGGAATGACACACTTATCTCCAGTGTGGTAGTGTTGAGGTAGATCCTAGTGTGAGGTAATTGGGTCTTGGGGCCCCACCTTCATGAATGGATTAATGCTAGTTTTACGGAGCAGGTTGGGTCCTACAGGAATGAATTCATTCTCATGAGAGATGGTTGTTACAAAATGAGGCCACCCCACATGCTTGATCTCTTTTCATTTCCCTTTTCTATTCTCCACCATATTGTGACACAGCCAAAGGAGGCCTCATAAAGACACATTATCATGCTGTTGGATCTCCAGCCACTAGTATCATGAAACAAATAAAACTTTTTTTTAAATAAAGCACCCACCCTTGGGTATTTTGTCATAGCAACACAAAACAAACTAACATGGATGCCTTCTGCTTTGTCAATTCTCATGGGCTCCATTTCCAGGGCAGGGATGTTGAACATGGCTGCAGCTGTTTGTCTATTTCAGAGTTTTTCTTGATCCTTTCATATGGCTTATCCCTCAAGCAAATTGGAAATAAGTTCTTCACTGACCCAACGTAATTGCACATTTTTAAAAGTAGATCCCTGGGTTCCTTTATGCTCATGAACTTCTTTTCTGGTATAAAGAGATAAACCTTGAAATGGGGCGAGGGCGGCTGCTCACCCTATGTGAATGACCTTCTCAAGTACTCTGCCAGGAGGAGAGATGTATAATGAAATTTATAGGCAGGGTATGCCAAGTGCATCTGAATCCTTATCCTTAAGCTTTTCATTTCCAGATCAGAAAACAATTCAAGCCAGCTGTTAAGACTATCAACATTAAATGGATTTCAGAGACCTGATTTGATTTTAAAACATCAGACTCTGGAAACTAATTTGTGGAAGGGAACTGGTGTGAATGACAAGCTCTAATCTCATAAGCATGTGGATGAGGTGTTCCTTCATTGTCCCTTCTCACTGTTTTTATTAAATCCTGTTGACAAATGCTATGCCATGCATCCTGCAGACAGGTTTCACCTCCCTCTGGTAAGAACTACCTGAGATCTTATATAAATCACTTCTTTATGAGATCTGAGACTTCTTAAACTCTGATGATAGTCTGGGCCACCCTAATGTACTGTGTAACGGGGCAACATGTGGCTGGTATGATGTTAACAAGTCCCCAGTGTCCTCATGTAGAAACATTTGGAAGAATTGAGGCCGCAGCTTTGCAGGTACATTTAGGCCTTTTATGAACAATAATGTGAGGCTACATAAAGGCTATTTACTGTGAAAACTTCTAAGGTCCCAGAAAGATTTTTCTGGCAGAACAACAATCTGGACATTGTGCATTGAGGGAAAGGATTGAAAATTCCTTGTTTTTCCTGTTCCACACTCAGGGTATAATGACAGTCCTAGGGTTGTCTTTATGTCGGCAGCCATGGTGAGAAGAAAAAAAAATTTCTTTCTTGCAGCTCTAACTCCCAAAATTTGTTCCTAACTCCTCCTGTAATTCTCCCTTATTTCCAGTTACAAAGACTGTCACTTGCTTCTCAAAGCAGCTGTGACATCTTTGCTTTTCTAGGTTTTTAACATCCTTCCTGCCATTTCCATGAAAGACCTGGGTGTTTTCTCTCCAAGAACAGTATTTATAACTTGTGTTTCAGCACCACTAATGCTTTCCCACTCCTAGAACCATTGCTTAGTATGAAATGGATTTTTCACAATTGGAATGTTTCCTTTGATTCTGAGTATGTCTTTGTGGTGCCAAAACTTCTGAATTCTAACCTGTTGGACAAAGCCTCTCCTTTTCCTACAGGGGATACCAGAAGCTATCCTAATAAGGTAAAATAACCCTGGAACTTATCCTGTTGGTCTTCCAGGTGAGATCCTCTGTGCCCATTCATTCACACATCAGAATGGACCAGAGGTGGCTCCTTCTCATTAGAGTGACCACTACCTTATTTTCTAATGCAACCTCATTGTCTTTTCTAGACTGAAAACATATTGGTTTTACATAGAAATTAAGCTGATTTTCTACCTATTTTAATCGATGTTTTTTATTATAAATTAAATCAAGAGCATTGAAAGAGTATAAGATGATGATGGATTGGGAGCAGAGGTGCAATTGCGCCTAAAAGAGCAGCATCTAATCCCTTCTTGCATCTTACAAACTCTGCCACTGAATATTTAAATGTCATTATGTTTTCATCTGTTATAACCCTGAAGCCCGAATAAAAGTGAGCTCTGATCTGTTGGAGGTCAAATAAGGGTCAGGGGTGGTGGTGTTCAGCACACTTTTGTATTTCTTCAGCAGCATTACAGCAGGGTTTAATCCCAAATTCTCATCTCACCATTAATAAACAATTAGTAAGAATCAATTGGGCTGTGCTTTTTCTTTCAAAGCCTATAGCATATTCTGCATGAAGAGAATATATTTCATCTACAATACAATTTTTTACTCCTTTGGAAATGGTAACTCTCTCCTGGTTTGTGGTTTTCAATTTCATTTCATCACTGCATGACACTTCTGCCAGAGATGGTCCTCTTTCCCCAGACACCTGTGTGCATCATGACTCCTCCAGTCAGCTCTTTTCATATTGTAGTTTATCAGAGAGGGTTCCCATACCCAGCTATCTAAAGGTCCCCCCACACTGTTAACTATCCATTCTTTTAAAAATGGTGGGTGACCAGAGAGAGAGAGAGAGAGAGAAAGAGAGAGGAGGGTGAATGGAAGAAAAGGTGGAAGTAATTTACCCTTTGGGGATTTTTTATTTTTGAATCACAAATGTACTAAAAAGCATTTTTTAATGCAAGAAGAATGAATGGGTCTAAATGAATTGCCCATTTTCCCATAGTTTCTTGCCAGTCCCACTTTTTCCTCTGGCAGTCAAATAGTGGCTGTCTCACTTTATTCCACCCTGTAAACCTTGAAGCATTCCCTAACTCAGTTCTAAGCAGATTGGATGGCTCCTGCTCTCCAGAGCCAGTTGGCCTGTGACCCCCAGTTTGCATTTGACTGTGTTTTAAGAAGACTGAAAGAGAATATCTAGCTGAGGGAGTATATTAATTTCCTATTGCTGCTATTACAAATGACTGCAAATTTAGTGTGTGAAAATAAGAATTTTATTATTTTACACTTCTGGAGATCAGAAGTCCAAATATGAATCTAATGGGCTAAAACTGAGGTGTCAGCAGGGCTGCCTTCCTTTAAGGGCTTTAGAGGAGAGTCCACTTCCTTGTCTCATATAAACAACTTTTACGATTTAGATATAGAATATCCCCTAGAAGAGGTCTTGTATTGATGTTCACAGATGATATAATTGAATCATGGGGTTTCTAATTTCATCAGTGGACAATCCATTGGTGGATTAATGGATTATTTGTGTGATAATATAGGCAAGTAGGATATGGCCGGAGAAGGTATGTCACCAGGGGTGTGACCTTGGGGATTATATATGTCCCTCGTCCTCTGACCTTGTGCTCTTCTTTCTTTGTTTCCTGTCACCATGCTCTGAGCTCCTCAGACATGACCTGGCCTAACATGAACTGAAACCTCCAGGACTGTGAGCAAATAAATCTTCCTTCCTCTAAGTTGTGGTCCTCAGGTATTTGGGGTCACAGCAATGAGAATGCTGACTGAAGCAACAACTAACCATGGCAATCTATTTCGTGTTGACTGAATGGAAGCAATATAAGTACCTCAGGAGTTTCAACTTTCTGCTCATGTCTCTTATTTGGACCTTCAAGACCTATTCAAGTCTATGTATCCTTGATGAAGGTTTGTTTCTCTGAAATCCCAGACTTACATCTTGGCAAGTTAAAAGCAGCTAATTCATAAGGAGGAACTTAGATCATATAATCCACGGTCAGGCCACCTGTCTCTGCCTGTGGTTAAAGTCAAGGGAGCGCTATGTCTCAAAAGAATAGTTATTTATAGAAGCATGGCTAAGATTTGTTCCCCTTCTCAAAAGTTTTGCTGTGATCTTCCCACTAGGGCTAGAAATAGATTCCATACTTTGTTCATATTTTCCAAACAATATTTGGGTATCAAAGGTTGTGTTGGATCCTAAACTCAAGTGGAAGATATCCTTTGACTACAGCCTGCACTACTGCCAACAATTCCCTTACTTTGGATCTTACTCAAAACTTTCAGTCCTACATCTTATTCAGTAAACGTGCTAAAATAACACATTAAAACGTGGTATAGAACATTCAAAATCCAAAGAGGCTGGTCAAACATGGTTTCTTTTTTATGGCAATAGTCATTGCAAGGTGCGGTGACCTATCTTTTATTTCGGTTCTTCCAAACAGGATTAGAGAATGGGGAGGTGATTTTCAGAAAAACAACTTTTTGGTAGATCAATAGCTGCATACCAGAAGCCAAAAGCTGTGTTGATTATTTACAATAATGAGATGACATTTCCAAGAGTAGATAAAGTTTGTCATCAGATTTAATTTTGTATTCATAGCCATTCTTTAAGATCTATATGCTTTCTGAAGTGTTAAGTGGAGGTGTGTTAAAAATTACTATTCTTGACCTTTTCTAGTCTCTGATAGCTGTACTAATTGATACGATTTTTCTCAGGGTTGTATTATTACTTTTGATTTCCTCTTTAGGCATGTAAGTGAAATCTTAAGGGTTTCCACTGGACTCTTCTCACTTCATTGATAGATGAGACAATGTGAGGATTATGTAAATTTATGCATTACTTATATTTTGCTTTTACATTCAGGAATTTGAAATATCATCATAGCATATGTTCATGAGGCCACTAAGTCTAAATTACAAGAAATTTGAGTCAAGTTTCCATCTATCATATGAATTACATATACCTTCTCTTCACTGGGGACATAAGTTTTGTTATCCCTAGGAATTAGTATTATTTGAGTGAGAACTTCTAGCTATGCAAAAAGGTTTGAGAATTTCCCTTTCCTTTGTTCTGATACCCTACTAAAGTCTCCCATGTTCCTTTGGCGGAGCTTGCAAGAAGATGTATTGCATATAGTTTTGGCAATGTTGCAGGGTTATCAACATATCGATATGGTGCACTGATATCGAGAGGCTCAGAGATTGATCAAGACTGGATCTGATAACTGGGAGAGAGATATGCTCTCCACTGTGATAACTCAAGTTAAATTTTGTCAACTAGAACTTGAGGTTTAATGTCTGATTTCCAGAAAAGGTAATGTTTTAATCAATTGCTAGAATGGTTAATCTGGATTTTCAACTTGACTGGATCATGAAACGCCTAAGATGATTTGACTTTGAGTGTGTTGATGAGATGATTGGTTTATGTAACAGCAGATTGAAGGGGAAGTCCTGCCCTGAATGTGAGAAGCACTGTTCTGATAGGCACAGGACCTGGATAAAAAGGGGAAATCTCTGTGAATGCATGCGTGGTTCTTCCTGAGAAAAGCACGTCTGCTCTTGGCTGGGATATCGGCCTTCAGCTCTCTGAATTGGAGTTTCACCATCATTTATCTGGAGAATTTCCTGGCCTTCCCATCTTGGACTGGGACTGCATTATTGGTTACTCTGATACTGAGACTCCAACTCTTGGACCACTCCACCAGCTGCTGGTTCCCCTGGCTCTCTATGTGCAGGCAGCCACTTGGGACTACACTGCTTTGGACTGTAAGCCGATTTGATAAATCCCCTTTTACCATGTGCATATCCTGTGAGTTCTGTTACTCTAGTGAACCCTAATACAGTTGCCCACTTATTTCATTTTTAGGAGTACTGTGATAATTAGCTACCACCAAGATTCTTGAAGGTCAATGAAGTGTGATTACTGCTGATCCTTACTGCCCTTATGATCCACTTAATTTGCAACTTGGTCTGTGCACTCAGGAATCCCATCATCCCCGTGGAAAATAAAGTTCTATGTCAAAAGCAGCACCTATTTTTTGTCATATCTGGCCTACAGATCAAGGAGACAGAAGAACCACAAAGCTGTCAAGGAGGCAATAATTTATGGAAGTAGTATCCTCTGTTTCTCTCAAGGATCATAATTGGATGAGAAAAAGCAAGCAATTCACATATAATAAATCCACACTAAAAACTATTTTCTCCTTTGGATTCCTTCTACACTATGTCAAAGAATTTCTAGTATCTCATCTTTATTAAATGTAGACCATGCTAAGTGAGGCAAAGAAACTATTAGAGAGACTGAAGCAGACAAGCCAACAGATTGCATCCTGGATCTAAGGTTCAAGCATTGAGGTCAATAAATTCAACCTAATCCAATGATATATTATAACCTCCTTGGTCTAAAATCCTTACAATTAATTCCTACATCCATCACTCAGGTTTCTGTTCATTTAAATTAGCAAAAAAATTAGACTTCTTTGGGAGTACGAGGCTTCTCCTAAGTCAGAGTATGTCCTTATTTGCCTTGGGTACACTGAGATCTAACTCTAGTTAAACTTTTACAAGTCACAAGTGATAGGGGTTGATCTTGATAAAAAATAAAACCCTCCTCAAAAATTGCTGAGGCAAAGCAATTGCCTCTGTGAGATTATTACAAGCAAGGTAAAGCCAGCTACTTCTGATGTGGAAGGAAGGGCTATATCTGCTGGCAAGGGAGCTTCAGGGAGATTTGAAGATTCGGAATTCTTAGCTTTATCCAAGCTAATCTAGATATACCACTCAAAGTCTTGGGGACCTAATCCTTCCCTAAAAGTTACAGCTTTCATTTGTAAAATGTAATAAATCCATGAATTAAAGTTTTTAAAAATTATGCAACCTGTGTAACTAAATTTCACATCCTATTGAAATAGTATTTGAACCACAGGTACAAGAAATATTATATTTTATTAATTATTTTATAAAATTTTAGAAACTTTTTATGGCTAAGACTTTCCCTAGGAATTTTAAGATTTAAACTTGTCACTTTTTTTTTCTTTTTGCAAGAACTCCACTAAAATAAACCCTGTTTTTAAGTTACTGCAGCTGGCCTTGAAACTGCAATCCTCCTGCTTCAGCCTCTCAACTACTGGAATTACAGGCATGTACCATTACCATCTAAACTCTGTATTTAAATCAAGGATGTGGCTACTGATAGTTTCCAGAGGGGATGCAAGAAGGCTGGTTCTGAAAGTGCTGAAATAAGCAGGAGGCTGAGCAAACCTCTTCCATGGGTAATGTTGTTAAAGAACAAGATGCAAGAAAAGAGTGACTTCTCCCCTGCCTCCCACCTCCCTTATTACTTCCTACTGGCAAAGCCTAGGAGAAAGCTACTGGAAGTGGCATTTTGGAAAATCTAGGAGAAAGATTTATAGAGCACAATCAAGAGCGATAAACTTGGAGCAGGGAGCCATTAGGAAAATATATGGAATGTAGGTGCTAGAAGACTATGTGACCTTCACTCATAGAATTATATTAATATCCCCCCATCAATTTCCAAGCCCCAATAAGAAAAGAACACTGACTGGCTTTGTTTAACTTTGTTTTTCTATACTGCCTGGCTCAGAGAAAATAATTCAGTAATTGCTGGACTCTCCACCCAGTGCCATGAAAGGGCCTGGTGGACTAGCAGAAGCCTGCTCTAAAGTACTGGGCCTCTTCCACGTGGCAGTGATTCAGCATATCAATGGCAAAGATGGCGCTGGCGGACCCCTCGGAGGGAGGTCCCGCAGATAGCCCCACCTAACCTCAGGAGGGCTATGATAGGCAGTTACCTCCTTCCGTGCTCATGGACAACGGGTGCCTCTGCCTATGATAGGTTATAGGGGGGCGTAATGACCCGACCCGTCGCGTGCCATTGGGTCACACCCTACTGCTTGCGAGTTTCCTGTATGGCCTCTACTATAAAAGGGGGATTGGCTTTCTAATAAACGAGATCGTGCCAGACATGTCTCCCGGTCCGAGATGTGGTTATTCGGGCCGTCAGCGTTTCCTCCCCCGTCAGCATTGTACCACTCTTGGGCGGGACCCAAGAAGTAATATCCGTACAATGAATTCTGTGAAGGGTCGATTTTTAACATATTCATGATTTCTATCAATAGCTTCCCAAAAAGAGAGCACATCCTTATAAAAAAAATTTCATCTGCCCTATCTCATGGGTAATGCCAAAGTGGAGTGCAGTGGGACTCTGGTCTGCCTCCAAGGCCCATGCACATGAGTAAAGCTCGGTATCATGAAAATGCATTATTCTGAAGATGGTTGAATCAATCAGAAAACACGATCATGGGTTGGCAGATTCCTCTTTGTTCTTTTTGTACTAAAGCCTACAAGAGGAAGGCAGGATGAAAGTTCATGAGAAAGCTATCTTAATCTCTGGTTATTTTAATGGCAACATGTTGGAAATTAGTTACATGATAATAACTTGACAAACATATCACAACCTGAACATATTGAGTGTGCTAAGGAATAAGGCATTGTGTATTCTGGGGCATCCCTGCTCCTCTGTAGAACTCAGTTTTCATACATGTTTAGTAAGAAGGCTGAACTAGCAGTGGGGGCCAGACATGATTGTGAATAGAAGCAAATGTAATAATGAGAGAGAGAGAGAGAGAGAGAGAGAGAGAGAGAAGAGAGAGTGAGAGAGCAAACAGTACAAGGCCAGAAATGTTAGGATAATGAAGATAGAAAGAATGATACCATCCAAACTATATTTTGAGAAAGTAAATATGAAAATAGCTATCAGAAGAGTGAGACAATAGACAATAGGAGACTGCACAGTCCACTCATTTAAGTTCATTGCTAAGAGTCAGCTCAGTAATAAATAGAAATTTTCTAATTTGTTGGATAGAAGTGTTAGCATTTGATTTTTCTTGCTCATGGGAGTTTTGCCACAACAAATGGGACTAATACAAAAGGAATTTTCAATGCATCACTAGTATATGTATGAAGCAATCCTACTACCTGATCATATCCTGGTTATATCAATCTAATATGACCAAAGAAAACTGTTCTGTCTTCTCTTTGGGGACTTTTCTCAGAACCTGGGACCAGTGTGGACTGACAGGACTGTCTCAGCCCCTTGACATACTTATCTGTCTTGAGTTCTTGATGTAACTGTCCTTTAAGTTATGGAAAGCAGCCTCTGTTTTACCGTGGTCCTTCCCTCCAGCTCATTTACCTTTGGAAATCACCCAGCACCTGTGAGTCAATGTGTCTCTCAGCACTATGGGCTGGCAGAGAGCACTCAGAAGTAATCAAATTCCCATTTTTCTCAATTATTAATTAAACCACTGAGCTCCTATATTTCCTCTTAGCAGTTCCAGCCAATGACAAGGGATGATTTCTCTAGAGAAGCAATGTCCAATAGAACTTTCTGTGATGATATAAATATATTTGTGTTGTCTATTACAGTAACCATTAGCCACATGTGGCTCTTTAAATTTTAATTTCACTATAATTAAATATTATTGAAAATAACTGGTCACATTTCAAGTGCTTCATAGCTGCATGTGGCCAGCAGCTACCATCTTGGATGGTGAAGATTAAGGTGATCCACACTATTGATATATTCTGTTCTCTATGACTGTCTAGATAGTGACATTACCCTTAAGCAAAGATTTTCTTTCCACTTTGTAGTAGTTCACTGGTGCCCTACACTTGGGAAAGATCTTTAGACACATACCAATTTTATACTTTGTGCTGTTACTAGTTTTCATGCTTATAATTCCTTTTTCTAGCTCTGACATTCTAAATGCCTCCCCTCCAAGACTGTATTCAAATATCATGATAATTTGCTTTGCACTGATCTCCTGATAAAAGTTATTGTAGAGTTTAGTGTGCAATAATTCTATTTTTTATATTTAGGCACAATATCTCTAACTATTATTCTTTTTTTTTTTTTGCGGTACCGGGGATTGAACCCAGGGGCGTTCTACCTCCGTGCTACATCCCCGGCCCTATTTTTTTATACTTTATTTTGAAAACAGGTTTCACAAAGTTGCGGAGGGCCTCACTAGGTAGAGAGAGAGAGAGAGGGAGAGAGAGAGAG